>WOVY01010764.1:2067500-2148493 GCA_013436015.1 Rhipicephalus annulatus
ACAACTCGGCTGCAGAAGCCAAGGGTGAGGGGTTTGATCCCTTTCTCAGCGGTAGCATTTCAGTAGAAACACAATGCTAGATGCTTGTGTGCATAGATACTGGTGCATGTTATGGAATCCCGGGTGGTTGAAATGAATGCCTAGCCGCTTGTAATATGACACACTTCATAATCATATCGTATTTTTCGCAATTAAAGAGACCGAAATTAGAGTACGAGCAAAATGGAGACTAGCACATTCTGGAGTCATGTTCTAAAGACAGAAATGATTGGAGAAGTAGTAAATTCAACGTCATTTTTGTTTTTAACAATCAAGCTTTTTCGCTTCAAGAAGCGAGCTGCAAGCGAAAATTAAACAACTGCAAACAGATGCAGCAGCAACCTCGACAACAGCGACAAGGCGGCAGTTAACGACGGCAATACACGCCGAATACGAGCGTTACAGACAAGTCTAGTCACGTAGATTAAAATGATTTTCTAATATAGCTTTATGATCATGCCTCATATCAAGATGACCCACGGCCTTCGGCAATAAGAACAATATACGTGCACTTGTTAAGAACGTGCATTGAGAGAGAGAGGAAGATATGAAATAATGTGATATTCGTGATCTGATTGTTCAATGGCAAAAGGTGAGAAAAGAAGATGCCCAGTGAAGGAATCGCATGGATTAACTGTAATATTTACATAATATATTAAGTGTTAAGACTGTCTTCTTTCACCGGTGAGGACACTTTCGGAATTCTCGCAAATTTCTACATATTCTTTCTGCCAACACTCTTTGAGGGTCAGTTCTTCACCGCCATGCTGTCCCTCCCAGTGACGACAATATCTGGGCTTTTACGTCTCAAAACCACCATATGATTATGAAAGACGCCGCAGTTGTGGGGGCTCCGAAAATGTCGACCACCTGGTGTTCTTTAACATGCACTGACATAGGACAATACATTGACCTTTATCATTTCGCCTCAGGGATCGAACCCGAAAAGTTCGGGTCATCAGCTGAGTACCGTAATCTCTGTTCCAGCGAGGCGGACTTGCCGTTCTTCCCAGAGCAGCATGTAAATGAATATAAGTAGGCTAATCACTCCTGTTTTTAATAGAGAGCTTTTCTTTTTTCTAGTGTCAATCTTTTATCGTTTTGCCGAGACCGGCTATGTCATAAAAAATCTGTACTTCCCGGTTTTTCTGTAGGAGTGCATCAAGCTGGGCTGTCGGTCATCCTATTACTGTTGAGTAGAACTGTTTTCTCTCATCTCGTTCGCTTTTAGTTCAGTATGTCATGCAGGAACATAGACGACCCCGGGATGATTACAGCGTGATCACTTCAAAGTCTTACATTAGCTTGCGAGGTGTTTGCCGGGAGGGTCTTTTGTTCTTCGCTTAGTCTCCGGGAAAAACATGTGATAGAGGCGTTCGCAATTACCGCAAACCGAGTAACGACAGCCGAGAACATTGACTCTCTTGAAAGGTCACGACCCTCCTTTCTCCAGTATTCACAGAGAAGTGGCACACCTTCGTTCCTGGTCCTTGCAATTAACGGTGCAATTAAGGCGGCCACACAGACTCGAACGATCGTGAAGCGCACCGAGGTAAACAAAAAAAATCGAAGCAGTGGCTGTTCGATTATGTTTCTCAATATTCCGATGCCCAGCGCTGTTTAGGACCAACAACGCAAGCAGCACTTTTTACATGTTTACATGGGTGAACGTCAAGGAAACGTTACCGTCGCTATAGTCCGTAGCCACAAGGCCTGGTACTCGAATCATTGTCACAGGCGTACTTTCTTCTTATCATCAGGAACGTAACACATTTAAGAACGTTCCTCGTGTAAGCAAGTGCATAAAGACGCCTGGTACGTTTTCCGCAGCGTTGACTATTGCCTTCGTACAAGTAAGCACGTCTTGACAACGCTGTGTAGGACATGCATTCGTCTGGATAGGCGTGGGGGTGGGGAGCAAGGGGGGGCCATCTTTCCATGTCGCTTGAAAGGGGGGTGGGTGCAAGGTCTGCCCTTTACATTGACTCAACAGAGGGGGAGGGGGGAGGCTGCGACGAATCTTCGCCCCCTATAACTGAAGAGAAACTCTCCGTACACCTTAGTTTATTTGTATGCACCCAGTCCATTACACGGACCTATCTGGGGTGTGGCGCAAGGACCACACTGGTCAATGTAACGAGGAATGTGCGACTGAGGCAGTAGTATAGTGTACTGGAACATTATTCTGGTGCAGTATACCTATCACAAACTCACTACATCCAAGGGCAGCGGACTTCGTTTCATAGCTGTAGGCACTGGTCTCAGGCGAGAAGCGGGAGAGCCAATTAGGCCTCCTGGTTACATACGCCTCTCTTCCGTTTCTTCTTGTGTGTTGTGTTTAGTTGCGATGGTTTGTATGCAGGCCTCCTCGACCGAGCTGAGCGAGACGACAAAGCCAGCGGAGCGGTGGATTAAAGGCCCGACTCAGTAATGTCGTTAATTTACGTTCGCGATAAGGTTTTTCCGCCACATCTTCACAACGCTGAAGGTGCTTCAAGCCGATCTCATCCAAACGTCCTTGGTCTCAGATCGTTTATAATCTACCGGCAGTTGTTGTCGATACAGTTGCACGACTGTTTAGGCTGCGGAATTTGTAGCTGAAATTCGCCGCGAAACGGCAGGCGAATTCCTGTGGCGTTTACCGCATTGTTGCCAATTTTTTGTTCTATTCAGAGTAACAAAATCCTAATTTTACAGTGAAAGATCATAATATTATCAAAAATAAGTAGCGACTTCCTTGCATAACTCAGCATACCTAATTTGACTTCGTGTATGCATATTTTGTATTACTAATTCCCAATGACTATTGAGAAGGAGCATGGTTTTTAGGAAGCACAAAAATTTTCAGAATAACTTGCTTTTGGACGATTTGGCGCCTTTGTTTGCTGAACATCTTGTAACTGACGCGAAGTTAGAAGCATGGAAATGTGGGGAGGAAAGATGTCGACGAGCGCCAACGTCTGTTTCTTTTATTTTCATTTTTGTATGGTTGTAGCTTCGCGTGAATTACAAACTGTTCGGTAAACAAAAATATTTACATTCGCTGTTTGTGTCTTCAAATGAACATGTCTGAGCCCCCAAAGCTTGAAGCCACATTTATGGAGCTGTTTACATGCCTTGCGAGCCTAATAGCCAGGCGTGGACGCCAGAGAAAATGCGATAAGAGAGAGAAAAAAAAAGAAACTGGAAGGCACCACTTGAGATTTTTTCGGAAGAACGCGGAAATGGTGACAAGTCATACCCCTCAACTTTCAAGGTCGTGTGTCTTTGAAGGAATGTCGCGCCACAGCGGAGAAACGGCCCCCTTGTGGTTTTCAAGTGAAGACAAGGTCTTTTTCTATATGCAGAGCACAAGCGAATTCGCGAAGGTCACTGCAGCAAGCAAATTATTGCGCGTCAAAGAGTAAACTCTACGCGTCAGTCAGCGAAACCGACACATTTTTTTAACTCGATGGTTGGCGTAAGCCAACGCTTTACAAAAGAAAATATACAAACAAAATGTGAAACGAGATAACCCTCTTGAGTAGTTCGCAACTAATATCTCAACCAGTTTGCGGTATGGAAAGCTAGGGAAAAAACATTTTCTGAACAGGAAACTTTGTAACTTGCAACTTTACGCATTTTGTATTTTGAATTTCAACATAGTTTGGATGTGAAGCACCCCGGTCTTTGGTCTCCAGCAAGGAAAGGAGTTGGATGTTCTGGGCTCGCGGAATTAAAGGGCGTTTTGTCAGAAAGTTTCTTGAGCAGAAATTAGAACTGCTTCGGCTTTTCTCCGAGAAACAGGCGCCTTGCGCGCGATGCATCTTGTTCAAAGTTCTTTTTTTTTTACGTAAAGTTAGGTTTCCTGTCTGTAATGGCTGTGCATTTATCGAGTTATGCGAAGATGGAAGACTGAATTGAGCGTTGGGCAAGTGGTTAACTACAGATTTTCTCAAGTTCACAGTGTACATAAATTCTAATGCACGTTAAGCGTTTGCAGTGCTCTATTCGGGGAGGGGTGCAAGCTTTTTTGCTGCGTTATCTGCCCTGTTCCAACCCCTAACCTAGACCCGTTTGATCAGAACGCAGTGCAAAGACGAAGTATAAGGGGCGGGGAGAAGAAGGAGGGGACGCCCCTCCGTACTTTCATTTCCCACACGACGCACACCTGTGGTGCATGAGCAACATGGCAAAACGAAGGTGAAATGAAATGAAGGTGCAATGAGACGTTTACGTGCGTCGTACTCGCAACAAAAGTTTACTGCAAAGAATTATCTGTGTGAAGCCTAATAAGCACAACAGGAAGGAAAATAAATCGGTCAGGTTTGACTGTCCTGAGGCTCCTGCATTTTTTTTTGTTTTTTGTGAGTGCAAAGCATATCCTTTGAAGCTACTTTTCATTTGATATTTATATCGCGCAGAAGCAATATCTTGAATCTGAACGAACTTTCTTCCTTTGAGTTATCCTGTTTTTTTTTCATCATCAGATATTATCAATGGTATTCACTCATAGATGCGAGGAGAAGCAATTTGTGTTCTGTTGTGTTTTACCTGGCTCGCTGTGGATAGGTTGAGCTTTATATTACCTAGGCAACTCCATGTCTAGAGGTTCTGCAATGCAAAAAAAAAGCAGAAAAGGAAAGTGGGAATACACAATACAAAAATGAGCAACTAAAAAGCTACGTACAGTAAATTGAAACGAATTTCACTCGCAGGAGCTCTCATTACAGTTTTAACATAACGAAAGAAAGCAGCTGAAGAAAAACAAATGAAAAAAATTTATTTACGATCCTGTTAAATACTCTCGAAAACCTTTCGTCACGCTCAAGGTGGCAGTTTTCTTCTTTTTGTTTCACAATAACGTGTGTGTCACGTGATAGGAAATGATCCCTGCTGTGTTTTTCCCCAATCTCTTACGACCTCGTACGAATGGTTTTTTTTGTTACCTGAATAGCGCTGTTTACGCGGAGATTATTCAAGTGTACTCACAGGTGGGTAGCTGCCTGTATTTCGAGTCGCAGCATTTATGGCACCAGTCTTGAGATTAAGCGGAGGTAAGCGGATACACTTAAGAGCATTACGACAGCAATTATCTGCTGTTATTTCTTTGAACAGTGATCGTGCGGTGTTAATCTTATTACGATGCTAATCCACAAATAAGTGCTTCGAAAACGCGAGGTTGTCGCCCAAAATGAAGTGTTCACGGAAGATGCCACATTTGGGTTCCCTTTTAGCCGATCCAGAGCACTCTTCCTGCGTTCAACTATTAATGTGTGTCTGTAGGTCGCTGTCAAGAACAGTATAACTTTCAAGTGTCGCGATATATACATTGAACATTTTCCCAGCCTTTGTGTGCCACCAATTTCACAAGTAATTTTATTCGAAAAAATGTTCTAGGGTCTTCCTTGTACTTATTGTTTGTATGCTTCATAATATTATAATCATATATGAGTACCAGATGGTAGTTCCAGTATCGTGAAGCTGTAAAAATAAGACTTCTCGATATGCTGTCCTCCTTGTATATGTCTGCTACTGTACGGTGTGGTAGAGGAGCTGCAAAGCTGCAACACTTTTTTCTCCTGCCATCTATTGCGTTTTCTCTTTGTGTACACAACACACACACACACACACACACACACACACACGTACACACACACACACACACACACACACACACACACACACACACACACACACACACACACACACACACACACAACTGAACAGTGAACAGAACAAAAACAGATTGATTGATTGATTAAAAGCAACGATGTTACTATTAGGAAGGCCACAGCGGAGGACTCTGGCATAATTTTGACCATTTAGTATTTTGTAACATGCGTACACCTAAACCATAGTGCACGGTTTTTTTCACGCTTTCTCCCTTCCCGAAATGCAGTCGCAGAAGCCGGACACCCAAGCCGCGTTCTCTAAGCTACGCTGCGCAACAACACCTTAGGCTGGATTCACAGGACGAGTCAAACCGCGATTCGAGCCTGCCGATTTCATACTACGTCACCATACGTCAGCCGCTGCCAAGTTCCCACTTCGCTCTGCGCGGACCGATTGGTGAAACGACGAAAGCCCAAATCGTGGTTGGGATCCTCGGGAACCAATGCCGAAACACTCCCTTGTAGCGTGAATTCTCCCCTGTCGTGCGAATGCTGGCTGCGTGGGGACCCCAATTACGTCACATGCCACGTGACTGGTCAATCCGCGATGCCGTCCATCGAGTGAATACAGCTTTACCTGCTCACCCTCCGCGTGGGGTTGCCCGTCCGAAACGGTTTCCACTCCATTGCATGTTATCCTTCCTTCGGCACTGCAAGGCTCGTAATAGAGGTGAAGATATTTGTTTCGGTGAAGGGTAGGATGGGACGTGGGTTGATCCCCTCTTCCCGTCTCCTCGCCCGAAGAAAACTGGCGAAATTTTAATAAACTTCATTGATTCATTCTACAACTATTTATTTGATAATCAAAAGTCGAATGCTAAATCGGATGCATGGAATCCCGTACAGTGGACGAATCTCTTGGTTTCACGTTCAAATTCTTTAGCGTGAGACATGTTCTCTTGATTGCGAGGCTTTGCTTCCGAAAAAGAGAAAAAAATCATAACTGGTTTTCTTTTGTGCTTCTTGCGAGTGGATTACGGTTTCTTTTCTTTTTTTCACAAAGTTCCACCGTCCAAAGAAACGCACGGTGCAAGAAAAGCATCTAGTCAATATCCCGAATAAAATCTGACACTCTCTGCCAGTTGAAGATAGCTTCTGCATTCTCCTTTCAAAGCTGGGAAGCCGAAGTAGCAGATAAAATGAATACTCAAATTCGATCACCGGTTGTGATAAATTCCAAGACGATCAATAAAACATTACCAGGACAAAGGCCGGTGAAGGACAAACTTCTGTGGTCCATCCCACATCGGAATCTCAATCACTTATTACGCCCTAAATAATAACTCCGCTTATGTGAGTGCATCAATCAATCACATTACCGAACAAGATGCAAGCGAACAAGTGAATGCAGCTAGTAAACATGCACAAAAAATTTATTTAGCAAGGCGGGAATCAAATTCAGTATCATTTACAGAACTGCGTGCACATCACGAAACAAAATTGTTATATATATATATATATATATATATATATATATATATATTCAGAAAATTGGATAAGAAATTTCTGCGTGTCTGTACTAATAAATGCACATTACTATGTAACATGTATAAAAATAGTCCAAGTATTGTGATGCAGAAATTTATGCGTCTATGCAGTACATATAATTTGTTAATATCCTCGAGTTTTTTGTAATGAACTGTGGCGAGCTGAAAATCTGAAAACCAAGCATTAAGTCATGGGCTTCACTTGTTCTTACATTTCGTAACAGTTATCTTTACAGTATTTTCACTCTCATTAATGTGGATAATCTTTCTTTTCATTAAACTATGTTCATTTGTAGTTTTTTTGTTGCCTGTAGAACCATTGGGACCACGCGATGCCCTGCTGGCCTTTGTCCAAAGTCCGTAATATAGGTTTTATTATACATAAACTTGACATGATTTTGTATGTCTCACCACACTGAGTTCTGGTGGAAGAAAAGACTGGAAAAATATTGAAAGCTCAGATAATTACGGGTTTAGGTGTAAAGACCGAAATTTTTGCCGTGTACAGTTATGTTCACATACGGTGAATAATAGCTCGAAGGTCGGTGATGGCCACAGAGTGCCAGGACAGAATTTGGTGTGCGATCAATGACTGTGTAGGGTAACAATCCAAGGACCTTTAAATGCAGCGCACTTATTACGCATAAAATACGTACACACATTAAAACAATGGAAGTGACATGAAACGCATGGAATATAATTTACGCCGGGAAGTGCCGCAAGTGGACGGTAAGATTGCACCGATTCAAGACACACTAGTGCAAAATTAAAGATAAATAAAGAAAAGAGGGGGGGGGGGCAGCGCAGAATAAGTGAACTGCGAGCGGAAGAGTGTCAGATGCGAAAGAAATAGGCCAACGAATGTATGTCAAGTTCAATGGCAAAAAAAAAAGAAAGTCGCGCTTGTTTGACAATGTGCCCTGGGGTCGGTCGCGTGCCCCGCCGTACAGGTCACAGACCTTCATTGAAACGCGAGAAAGGCATTCATGGTACCGAAAGTCGACCGTCTGGACCTTGGCCAAGTTTCGGCCGGCAGCGGACATGCAGCATTCCCTGCGCAATTGTCGGCAAGTCGGAGAAAAGAAAAACGCATATCACATGCAGTCGTTCGCGATACGTGTCTGGAGCACCGTTATAGATCGCCGCGGGACATCCTCGATTGTATCTCTACAAGACGTATCGGACATTCCGTGTGCGAGTGCTGTAGCACCGACCGAAATTTGCTTTGGTGGACACAAAAAAGGCGGCCCTTTTATCAGCGGGGCATTACAGAGAAAGCCTACGAGCGACTGCACTGTTGATGCCCGGTTACGTGTCGATTAAGTTATCGGTATCGACGAAAAGCGTGCGCATGTGTACTTAATACTTCAACGTGACGATTGAAGTTGAATGCATCGCGATTGCACTTGCGTGTCACACTTTGACAAAGTGGCTGATTGGACGAGTTCCCTTTGGGTACAATATAGGTCACTTAGGTACACTTTGAGTCGGACTCGTCGATAGGCAAATTGGCGAAGATCGATTTCAGAGTTGAAGTTTAGGGCCCACCCGGCTCCATCCTTCTCGCTGTTCCTGCTTTCTAGATTTTTTGTTGTTAGATTTTCTTTCGGTGCATTGTAGTACTTCCATGCCACCTAACTGTATATCTGCATTACTAAATTTGAAATTTGATTGGTTAAATGAAGCCCCGTCGCGGTGGTCTAGTGGCTAAGGTACTCGTCTGCTGACCCGCAGGTCGTGGGATCGAATCTCGGCTGCGGCGGCTGCATTTCCAATGGAGGTGGAAATGTTGTAGGCCCGTGTGCTCAGATTTAGGTGCACGTTAAGGAGCCCCAGGTAGTCGAAATTTCTGGAGCCCTCTACTACGGCGTCTCTCATAACCATATGGTGGTTTCGGGACGTCAAGCCCCACATATCTATCAAACTGGTGAAATGAATAAAGAAAGCAAGTACACTGTCACACCATACTTGTAGGTAAAATAGTGTGACTGGTTCAAGCTAGTCCAGGTAACGTCCAGGTATCTTAAGATTGTCGTGAAACAGCCAAATCATATTTGATGGTATAATCTCTGATTTCATTATTTATCAAGACATTTTCTATCCCCGGAAAGCCTGTTATCAAGGCAAAGGTGTTAAAAAATATAGTATCAGGAAGAAGCGTGATGTCTCAGATAACTGCAACAGTTTTTTTTTTTGATAACCAGGACTTCGGAAAAAGAGCTGTACGCAACAATTGAGCAATTTTGTCGTGTGTGTCATTCAATTGACGCGGTAAGAATTAGTTGCCCAAAAGAAATTCTAAAGTATAATCATGACCCTTGGTTTGTGTAACATAACGCAAGGTAGCATGCACCGTTCCGAAGCAAGAGTGGGTCACGTACAGTGGCTACGTCATTCAAGATTAGACGTCGCCGATCGCTCACGGCGCGGTCCAAGTTTCGCTTCATACGCGCTACACGTTAGCACGAATGCAAGAACCAGGCGGGCCCGGAAGGGCACGCCGAACCATTGTGACTCACGTACCCCTTTAGCGGGACGCGACCGAAAACGACACATGCCCCGTTGGTCCGCGGCCAAGTTTCCGTTTTCTCACCACCGAGAGGGACCGGGTAGAGATGAGCGCGTGCCGAAGGGTCGCTACAGAGATACAACACTGCCGAGATAGCAATCACCCCCCACCCCCCCACCCCTCCAGAGAAAACGTGGGAGCAACAACTCACGGGCTCGCCGGTCCATGTGGCTGTGAACGCCTCCTCGGTCCATGCAGATCATCCACACGAGGTCTGCAAGACGTCTTCCGCAGAGCCTGATGGCTGGTGCATCGGACAGTCCCGCTCCCACCGCCGTCACCGATGCCCACGGTGCGATCCCGATCAGGGACAACGCTAAGACCAGGTTCCTCGCCAAGGCCATCGCCAAGGATGTGTCGCTCTCTTAGCGTGCGTGTGTCTTCTAGAATGTCGAAGTCAGCAGGACGTCCAGGTCAGTAGACGTGCGCTAGTGAACAGACTGTCGATTCGTGCGTGGATTTTGACGACGACGTCGAATCACAGGGACTAGTGAAAGATGTACCCGGCGGTGTTGGGATCTTGGGGGGTTTTTGTGGTGTGTTGGGAAAGGGAGGCCGGGGAGTGCTGTGATGCCTTGGACGACGACGGGGGAGCCACGCAACACGCGCGCGCTGCTTCTCGGTCAGCGATGGGCGTTTCGACGGCCTGCCCCGAAGCGTGGCTCGCGCGCACCGAACGTTCGCGCGCCGGCGACCGGCCTTTTTGGCGTGCTCGGGCCGGCGAGCGGTGCGCCGTCTTGCGGCGGTGCGACGGACGCTTTTCGACGGAGGGAAAGAGACGGCCCTTGTCGTTCTCGCGCGCGCATTTTGGTGGTTGTTTTTTCCTCGGGGACAGGTGGTCGGCAATTTCGTTTTCGCCTTCGAGCTGCTCTACCTGTTTTACCTTCGTTACTTGTTTAGTTCCGCGCCGGAGGTGCGGTTACACGGTGGTAAACAACATGTCCACGAGACTGGATCTGCACGACACCCGTCTTGATGAATATTGAGTGGCACACTCTTCCTAAAGAGCGTATGAAAAGCTCGGGTGGTAAAAGCGTCGAGTTATTTTGCAAGATGCGAC
Source organism: Rhipicephalus annulatus (assembly GCA_013436015.1). NCBI lineage: Eukaryota > Metazoa > Arthropoda > Arachnida > Ixodida > Ixodidae > Rhipicephalus > Rhipicephalus annulatus. The sequence goes on from WOVY01010764.1 coordinate 2,078,310, forward strand.
ACTATCTGATGCGACACCATAAACACTTTATTGTCCACCAAGAAGACGATGGTACTTGCATGGGGCAGGCACAGTAGATTCAGTGAAACTACAGTAAAATTGGTATCGTAGCCGGATGAGTAGATGCATACTTCATAGGTAGACTAGTATGCTGAAGGGGCACGCAAGGACGCAGTGAAAAAAAAAAAAACACGGACCATCGCAAACTTTCAACTGACTTTATTTATCGGCGCTGTCTAGTGGGTACGCCTAAATGCACATGCGCAAACAAAGGTATGAACATTGTCATAATAAAACAATCACAGCAAGCCCCTACAACAAAGATGCTCTCACTATCAAATGAAAGAATCGAACTGTCCCATTTTCGATGGAGGCAATGCTGTAGGCCTGTGTGCTCCGATTTGGGTGAACGTTAAAGAATCCCAGGTGGTTGAAATTTTTGGAACCCTCCACTACGGCGTCTCTCATAATCATATGGTGGTCTCGGGACGTTAAACCCCACGTATCAATCAATCTTCTCCTCACCCTGCTTACAAACACGTAAACATCCTTCCCCCTTTCGCACACATATCAAGGAAAAAAAAAAGCTTTATTTGATGGGAGCCTTCCCTCCCCAAAGAAAGGATCGTTTTGATAACGACAATATAAATTTTACTGCCATCGAACTATGCATGAATCACCATCTGTGCAAAATGTTTGTATGAAGTATGCATTTCGTTGGCACTGCTATATTTCTAATATATTTCTGACCATTTAAACACAAAAATAGTTGATCAGTAGTGCACGCCAGAATGTGAAAAAAAAACTTTCACTGGTTTTGTTATCCTGAGAAGATAAAAGAAAGAAGAGCATGTGCGTTTATCACTAAACAAATAAGAAGTAAAAAAACACAGTACAGTTCAAAACACCTAAAGCCAGAAGTCATCTTGACCTGAGCGTCTGTCGCTTTGGCTACACTTTCTGTGTTGGTGAGTAAGACGACAGAGGAAACTCGGTTAATATCTAACGATAAAAAAAGATGGACATGAAGCTTACGTCTTCCGAACGCACTGGCAAGAGCGTAAGAAGGCTAAGAAATTGCGTGGACGGATCGTGGGGGTCAGCTGCTTTCAGCGTTGGAAACGCCTCGAGATTGTCACCGAGTGATGCACCGGTAAGAACTCTCTCACGCTTTTGATTGGCAAGATTATGTCACGGCATTGTGCAGGTCGGTGTCCCCCCCCCCCCCTTTTTTTTTGTCGCTACAGCTTTACGCACACTAAATGTTAGCCAATGTCACACCATTTTATACGACACTGCATTAGATTCTCACCTGTACCTCGTGTGCCCCCCCCCCCCCCATTTTTTTCTTCTTCTTGAAGACGCATTAAGTGCTAAAAGGGAACAACTCCAAGTGAGTGCTTCGATGCGAAAGATAAGAAACGGTGACACGTGTATTGCTCAACAATAACTTTTTCACGCCGTCCGCTGGATGGGCGAGGTCATGGAAGAACCTCCCACATCTAACTTCCAGCTATGCGCAGTTATTGCGTATCTTCATAGTGTCATCTGGTTATACATCACGGCGCTTGCAACAAATTAAAACGAATAAACGAATAAAACGAATTAAAACAAACAAAACGAATTAAACGAATAAAACGAATTACAACGAATTAAAACGAGTAAAACGAATTAAAACGAATTAAAACAAATTAAAACAAATTTTTGCTCTCTTTGCGTTATTATATAAACTTTTAATACGCTAAGTCAAGGCAGCACTACGTTAATAAAGACCTCGCGCAACGAAGATTGCTCGAAAGTCGACACAAACCGCTTGTGTTCTGCCATCTCACGGAATCGTGGAGTTAACGAAAAGTAATCTGCAGCTGTTCTGGGTATTTACGTGTGGGAGTTAAAAAAAGGGGGAGAGAGGGGGAGGGCCAACAAATTTCGAAAGGCTGGTTCACTACCCTACAGTACGGGGAGGGATAAGGTATAGAAACCGGAGTAAAAGCTCATGGCTCGGGAACGCATTGGCTGGTACCAGAGTAGTTAACTCACGTTAGCTATGCGCGTTAAAAGGACACTATTGGCAAATATGAGTAACTGATACCCGTGCCACATAGGCATAGAAAAAGACATTCGTTATCGAATGCATTCAGTTCCCGAATGACATTTCCTTCGACGCGGCGCTGCTACACGTCCAAAGCGAATTACATTAGACTTGATGATGTCGATCGCCGCCTTCGTTGTGAGCATTAGGCGAGTAGCAATAAAAAAAACAAACAAGCGTATACAAGCTTCAAACACATCAGATAATAAATGTATAAATAAGCATATTACGCTGCCGTCAGACTTCGTTCGTTATTTTGTTTCTCGACGTTGCAACCGACCGTGTGGCAAGTTGAGCCAAAGCTAGTCAGATCCGCAGCGTAAAAACGAAACGGCGCCTGTTGCATTCATTTTCAAGCGCCTACCAGCTGAAGATAAATTTTTAAGCACTAGTTCAAGTGATTAGTGTATATAAATAAGTGTAAACTTTTTTGCGGACGCATCAAATGTCATTTTATACAATTAATTCATCAGCTGTGCCATCGAGAGTACGCATTTCTTAGTCGAAAGAGTTCGGGCGATGGAATCAGGTGACGAATGGCATTTAAGCGAATGCCATTTCGTTCATCTGTGTGGCACCGCGCGAATGACATTCAATCTGAAGGCGTCATGAGGCAAATGCCATTTTCTCTGCCCGTATGGCACGGGTATTATTCCTGCAATTGCTTCTGTATCAGTTATGTTTATGATGTATATTGTCGCAAGTGACAGTCCAAAGTTTGTGTTATACACTCCAATCACTGCTAAAATGTCATTTCTATTTCCTTTCCAGCTACTAGCGTTATGTATCATGTACCACACGCATGTGATTTTGCTGTGTAGTGAATGTTTATATAGTGCCGGGCCATGGTCGTCCAGTGGCTAAGGTACTCGGCTGCTGACCCGCAAGTTGCGGGATGAAATCCCGGCTGTGGTGGCTGCATTTTGGGTGGAGGTGAAAATGCTGTAGGCCCATGTGCTCACATTTGGGTGCTCGTTGAAGAACCCCAGGTGGCCCAAAATTTCCGAAGCCCTCCACTACGGCGTCTCTCATAACCATATGGTGGTTTTGGGACGTTAAATCCTACAAACAAATCAATGAATCGAATGTTTGTATGATACTGGAGGCCTAGTCAGGTGACGTTTCTTGTAACGTCACCTTTTGCTATGAGCACCATGACGATCTTGTATGGTTGCACAAAAAAAAACAATCTACAATAAGTCAACATTTATTGTTGAAATAGCGGTCCAGAAAACTTGAAGTGCTACTTTTGTGCCAAGGAACTGTTTATTTTGAGATCAAATCAGGCTTTAGTGGTCCGCATAGCGTTAGCACTTCAAATCACCCGCCTGAAAGTGGTCTTTCTGATGTCACTGTTGCCGTGCCGAATGTTGTCCGCCTTTACTGCGCGGCCGCAGGCACTAGTAGCACCAGAGGGAGCAACAATAGTCATTGAAAAGTTTTCTGCTTGCTTGGTTCAAATGAACCTCGCTAGAAGACAGCCTATCAAGCCTAACCAGGTAAAAATGGAACTTTTGAACAACTAGTACCATTACACATAGCAACGTATGGCGATCGTCTTTTCTATATATCAGACAGAAACAGACAAGCAGTACTTTATTACATATCTCGATGCACGAAGATTCTTTTTTAGTGAAGTTAGTTTCATTCCTTCTGAATAATTTTAGTGGGACACTCGCGCCTCATGGGGATCATTTTCAAAATGCCCCACTCGTGGTGAAATCATGTGATACATTTAGCCTAATTTCTTGGTAAGTAGGGCACTGCTGTGGCCTATTTAGTCATTGTCACGTATTGAGCATTCACTCTGAGCTTAACTAATTGACTTTTAGTGTTTCTTGAAAATTACAAGTATACGAAACTCTAATCAGGCATGCTGCAGTGCCATACAAAGTAATTTTGATCCCCACCAAGTGGGGCTGCTTAGGGATGACGTAGACATAAATAACCTAGGTGTTTCAGATGTTGGTTTCCCACATTTATGATGGTGAGTTTGTATTAAACCAATAACCTCCAGAACACTAAACAGCGCCCACCAAGAAGTTAGAGCACTACGACTGCAGTGCAACAACAGGCTACCTGTGATCAAGGCGCAGATGTTTGTACAATGTATCCGAGTATTTACAGAGGCACTTCTAACAGTGGCTGGTAAGGGCTATAAAGGCAGCAGCTCGTTCCAGATAAATACCGACGTCCTTGCTCGGCTTTGCCGCCAGTAGGAGTAATCCCTCTTAAAGAGGCATGCGTTGATTACGACGGCAGCTGCTCTGCGAGATGGCAGGAACTTGAACGAGAACATGGCCTGGAAATGGGATCGGTGGATGCTTTTGTAGAGAAAGAAATGGTGTGATGGGATGACGGAGCTGGCGTGAGATGAAAGTTGAGGTACGTGGAGAAATGCGAGTGCCTTGCGCGGTCTCGTTCGGTCGAAGGATCGAGGGGCTGCACAATGGTTTCCACTTCGATACTCACCCCCGTATTCAGAAACGCTCCTCGACTCAACTTTCACCCTTCACTTGACAGAGTTGAGCACTGCGCCGCTGCTCGGCTGAAAACGATGCTGCACTACTCAAGAATGCAGCAGATTATCGCTGATAAGCAAAGACTTGCCGTGCCTAGAGACGGCGCTCCCATCGGCTTTCTCAAGTGAAGGTGAAGCGTTGAGTGAAGGGGTGTTCTAGAATACGGGGGTAAAACTGAGAGTCTCGAAATGCTGGAACATGCATCACCGACTTGGGTACACGCCTAACTCGAGAAGCCACAGCGCGAAATTTGCCGATGTTTTCTGGCAGCAGTCGATAAGTATGGTTGAATTATCCATTATCGACCAGTCATAAGCTTTACGCCGTTTTGCATTAGTGAAAAATGGCTCTGTACATCTCACAATCACTCGTATATACCGTCTTTTCATACTCTGCTGAATACTGCCACCGCGATAACAGTAATCACGGTGGTGCAGCTATTTTCGTATCCTCGGAATCGCGTTTTCACACGTGACTTGAATTTACATTCAAAATGGCGAACAGCGAATCTGTTTGGGTTGAATTTGATGACTAATTCTTTTCACAAGATGAAAAAAACCTGATAGTTGGTTGCATTTGTCGTTCACCTTCATCATGTGGCAGTACATACTGCTCAGCCCTTTGTGATTTGCTTCATAAATTATCATTCCAGCTGTGAGACTGCACGTAATCTGGCAGCCTCACGCTCCATATTGAGTTAGTCGAGACGCGATTTCGTAGTGTTCTTTTCTAGGTCCGCGTCTACCATCACTGCATTGATGCCGTAGCTCCTGTTTATTAAAGTCGTTTTCGCCATATCATCACCTTGTCTGCGTTACCGATTACTCACAGAGCATAAAAATATCATTATCATGGGCGATAATAATAATGTCATGTGCCGCTTACCCATAAGATGAAAAAGTGAATGACTTTATGGTTCCTGTATTCCCAACGAGCCATGAGAAGAAGAAGAAGGAGAAGAGTCACCCTGTGGGATTACACCTCGGCTATTCAAAAAATTCTATCATTTCTTTTCTTTTACTTCTTTTTTACGTTGTGCCAAAATAATCCCACCAAATCAAAACAAAGTAATCCTATTCCCCTAGCCTTGATATTGTCACGACGTCAAAACAGAGGTCTTGCCGTCTTGACAATATTCTTAAGGTATAGACATATTAACTGCCGGCTTCTTGGGCAATCCCCCTTAGTGGGTGAGAGCCACGAAAAAGGATTAAGCAAGCAAGCGATTTTCTTGCTAAATTACGGTCTCACTATTTTTCTTTATTTTTTTCTGCAAACTTGATATCGGCATTTCAAATCAAAATTAAGTTACAAAAGTTTTGTAGGAATGACGCAATGCTGAAAGTATAGGGCAAATTCACCATATAATCCGCCAATCCCCTTCTTTGGGTACGTGCCATTTGCACAGGGAAACAACAACAACAACAACAAGCAAACACTGCTCCGAGCAGGAGTGGTGATCACCAGCAATGCCCCCGCGCCAGACCCAGCCTTCGACAAGCGGCAAGCGCCGCTGACACCAACGGCAGACGAGGCGACATCAACCACACACACACCAAGGGACGCTGTCCGAGTGCAACAACGAAGGTCCCGGCCACCATGATGCGGGTCGGGCGGAGAGTAGGTTCAGTGGTGACGGCCTCCCGTCATGGCCCATCGCAGTACAACCGTTCCTTTACCTCCAGTCACCACATTACTCCAGCTATCCAGCGGCCCTGTTTCCGTACGAAGGTGGCTCGTTAATTGACGGACAGGGAAGTATCTTCGACCTTGTCCACTCAGCCTGGTTTGATCACCCCGTGATAGGCCCATGGAATGAGTACCAGCTGCACGAAAACACCTACGTGCACCAAGACCTAGGGTATGCGCCTTCCCCGCCGCCCTTTCGACCCCTGGGCATGAATGGAGTGGACGAAAGCTGCGCCGACGAGCCCCACACCACAGTCATCGATACCATCATCAGAGTGAGAACTGAAGAATGGGGAGACGCCCTACTGTACCACGCAGCCGCCCTTCCGCGATCGTGACTACAGGGCTGGTATTACGGGCCTGTAGTAACCACCAACAGGACGGTGTCCATGATGCTCAAGCGTGGTATTCGCGTTGACATCTCGGTGGACCTCGCCCTGCGGGTTGTGAACTTCGACAAAGAATGCACGGCCGTTATCAACGGCGACGGTGACCGTTCGTGTGTGTGCCATCCGTGCGGCCGCGTTCGGTAGCAAGGAGTCGCCGTAGACACTGCCACAGGAAGCAGCATGACTAGGATTTCAAGCCGTGGCGTCATCTTCGCAGCTCACAATCACGGACTATTGTACATCGGGGATGCTTCGGGTACAAAGTCGACGACAGGACGGTTCCGCACTCCCACTACGACGTAACTTTAAGCAACTCCCACCTTAGCTTCCATGAAAACGAGAAATTCAACGAGTGCTTTCGTATTGTAAGCCAGGTGAAGCGGTGGAACAACCGTAATGGTGACGAGGTCTGGCTGGTCGATTCAGCAAGCCACATGCGGTGGCGTCCAAGTGTCCAGGATTTCGGAAATACACGTCTTCTGGACATCTCTCACAGAACGAACTATGACCGTCGTTACTCCTCTCATAAAGGCAGTCATCACCTGTGGCCCGCGGAAGTTCTTCGTGCGAACGAATCATAACAGGCTGAGTTCGAACGCAGATGACTTCGCTGTGAGTAATGACAGCCAGCGCGCAGGATTCGACAAGTCAAGTTCCTTGAAGATGTGGCACACCCCCGGGCTGGGGCATTGGCCAAGAACCGAATCATTTTTGGGAAAGACTTCTGTAAAAAGTTGCGATTGATCTATTTACGAGAAAGACACCGTGGCCATCTGGTCCTTCACTTCTTCGTCCTATATAAAAGTGACACATAACAATATTTACCTTCTAGGTACATCAAACATACTGTTTAATGATTGCAATAACTGCCTAAATGGTTTTGGGTACAAAAACCTAATTACACTCCTACCTCGGTGCCCGAAAGTAAACAAGGTACACTTATTGAGCCTGCACTATTGAATCGTCTTACTGACCCTGACTGTGTTGTTGTCCAGGCTTCTGTTACTGATCAGTATCCAATATTTGGATACTGATCATTTAAGTTATACTCATGGCGCTACTGTCACAGGTTTTACGAGACAAAAGTTTAAGTCAACACCGTTTGTTGAGTTAATATTCGCTGCAGACTAGAACTCGATCATCACATGCGATAACCCTCAAACTTCCTACAATAAATTTTCAAACATTATTTCTAATGCCCTTGCAGATTAGACCATAATAAAGAATTACGAAAATGCGTTTTCGATTCCTCGTAACTCATGGCTATCTAGCAGTTTGCTGAACTGTCTGCGAAAAGAAATTAACTTTTACAAGAAAACAGCCCTTTATTATCATACTTCATGAGAGATAAAAAAGTGCTCTAATCTACTAAGAAAACCGCTCACACAGGCTAAAAAAACAGTACTACAAAAATGTAGCCAAGTGTCCTGGTAATGACGTAAACAATAATGGAAAGTATAAAGTGTGTTTTGGGTACGGAATGTGGACGGGATCAAAATGCCGAAATAGCAATGATGAAGTCTGAATATATTCTTCTCGATAATCCCATAAATATTGCGAACTGTTTTATTAACTTCTTTTTTACTAATCATCAAGGGCATGATAATCCACTGACGAAGATTTACCCAGTATGCCTCGTTGCTTTTTTTTTCTTCACCCTGCTACACCTGAAGAAATAGCCACTCTCTTATGTAGTTTCAATGATACGGGGCCTGGTTTTGGTAATTTCTGCCCATCTGTCATAAAAACAATATCAGGTTGAACATCAAACATTTTGCCACATAGTCAACATTATTTTTACCACAGTAATATTTCCAAGTTCATCAAAGAAGGCTATTTCCCTGTTTTCTAGAAGGAGAATAAGTGTCACATATATAACTATCGTTCTATAGCTATATTTTCATTCTTTAGTAAAGTTGTCGAAAATTTATTTGTGACACGCTTGAATTATTTATCGAAATTTCATATTATATCAACCAATCAATGCGGATTGAGGGAGTGCTACTCAATTGATTTAGCATTATTATGTTTGACACATGGCATCCGGCAGTCAATTGATTCAAGAAATTCGGTTGCGGAACTATTCATTCATCTGTCTAAAGTATTAGATTCACTTGTTCACAACATACTTTTTGCTAAATTAGATTCTATTGGTATGACCGGCCCGGCACTGAAAGTTACTACGTAACTATTTGGAAGAAACAGAATATGTTGTAACAATACCTAGCACTTACTCGTACCCTAAAACAAGTAACATCGGGGTACCACAGGGACTGATATTAGGTCTTCTCACATATTTAATATATACTAATCACGCTTAAAAACGGTTAAGGTTCTATTCTTTCGCTGACTCTATTCGTTACACGCTGGCGACACTATTTTCTGCTTATATAATAACAATGATTCATTATTGTGTAAACTTGACCACAGCGCGGATAACATTGTTACCTGGTGCCAACAAGATTAACTACACATTAATGCTACTAAGCCCATGTTCGTCTTTTTCTCCTCTAAGCAAAATCATCTTTCAGGATCTCCATAATTAACCTATGCTTCAAACGCACTCTATCCTACTGATAACGTCATGTGATCCTAAACAAAGTTCCCGACCCCCCTCCTTTCCTAGAATCTTACTTCTACAGATGCCACTAAACAAAATCAATTATGCACACTTATATACCAGTGGTTGTATTCATACATATGCGTGTTAGTGAGCAAACTAGTTTGGAGAGAGTCGCGGAGGGAGTCGCGGGATCGAATCCCGGCTGTGGCGGCTGCATTTCCGATGGTGGCGGAAATGTAGGCCCGTGTTCTCAGATTTAGGTGCACGTTAAAGAACCCCAGGTGGTCGACATTTCCGGAACCCTCCACTACGGCGTCTTTCATAATCATATGGTGGCTTGGAGACGTAAAGCCCCACATACCAATCAATACAATTTCGGGAAGTGTGAATTCATAGCTACGAAAGCGAAAATCGACAATCAGCCGTTCGACAAACTCGCAATTATGAACGCGTGGATGTGTGTCAAGGTTGCTGTTGCCTCGACCATGATCTGATGCGCGTCAAGGCCCTACATATCGAATCTGCAGTTAACAGTCATAAATTGGTTGTTGGAGCTGAAGTTTCACTTGGGCCTAATGCATCGGCCAAACCTCATTTCCCACCCGGCATGTCCCATGGCGATCGCACTGGTGTCACGGCCGCTTTCGTCTCTTCTTCCCTCGGTGTCCCACAATCGTCACTGCCCTCGTCTCGCAAGCATCAACTTCGTGCCAATTCCGTTTCCATGGACAATGCGTACTTCCCAAGGACGGCGGGCAGCGTCTCTCGCGATCTCTACTGGGTTCCAAAGATGCGATTATTCCGCTTGCTCGTGAATATTTGTAATTCTCTCGTGAACAAACGAACACGGCACGCCCAGTGTTAGCGCACTCTTATCATTCTTATCGTTCATTTGTTTTTTTTTACTTGTTTGTACGTTTCTTATCTCGTTCATCAGTAACGATATTTAGCTGGCTGACCTGCAGTTTTTTTCCCCCTTTTCTTTGCCCGAAGAGTACCCTCCTCTGAGCATCAGCACTCGTGGTTGATTGGGATGTTGCGTATCAGTTTGATTTTCGTTTCGCCATTTTGTTTTTCGTGATCGTGACGAGATACTCGCTAATCACAATGTCTACAAAAAGTTAGCCTGCTCATTTCTTCGGCTTGGAGATACTTTTGCAAGAAATTTGTTTTCACATATAATATACTGCCCTGAGACTGTGGTGTTAATGATAAAAAAACAGTGGAGCGTCATTAGACGAAATATTTTTTTGCGTATATTAGTCCAATTATACTCTCAATAGTTAATGCAGTTCGATTCCTCTACCGTCAATGGGGAATTGTAAAGTAACTTATGCAGTTTGCAATAGGTGTTCTTTTTTTCCTTATAGGAAAACGTTACATGCGTTGATGAGCATCCACTTTATAAAGCAGGATGCACTATTTGGAGACCTAGGGAAGCTGTTGTAAACACAGATTTTTTTCAGATTTTTTTTTTTCAGACTGAGTGCGGAAGCATCGCTTTTTGCTTGCGACTCACCGGGGCGTGACACCCCTGACATGCCTCGAATCGATTTCCTCGTTGCTCAATACTGTAAGAGCCGACGGCCACAATGACTAACACGCTGTATGCAGCTGACGAAATTGAACTGTACTCACGTTGTCATCGCCTCGTAGAAAAAAGCACGCACTGCATCCGTCTGCTGGGAAAGGCGGGGTTTTCAAAAAAAAAAAAGTCGGCCCTGGCGACACGTACACAGTGTGGCCTGCGTTTATAGTGTCATTCCAAAATCAGCTACGAACTTTAAAACTTGTTTTCTAAATAAACTCAGTGACTTACGGTTGTATAATTTGGCACATATCACCCCGGCACCGACAAGAACGCGTGTTCAAAGTTTTATTGAAATCGGCGAATATAAAAAAAACGTTGGAGTTCCCCCTTAAGTTCGAGGCTGGTCCGTTGGTGGCGTTGGCGTTGTGCGCCATAGCCGTGATGACGGTGACAATGAAGCTGATCATGGACGACGACTGGTTTGTGCAGTATATGACGTCTCAATATGCTCTATGATGCATTTCGTATGGCTGGAAACAATCAACAAGGAGAAGGTGCACAGACAATCGTCTTTGCCAACTTCATGCTAGATCCAATACCACAAAGCAGTGTAAGTATGAAGGGATGACGAAATTCACAATTCAACACAGCATACCAGTTATGACAAATAAACATTCTATATACCATACACCGCTTTGTCACTCATTTCCATGCATGAGTGGTGAATGTGATGGGTGATTTACGGAAACCCACTGCTTCGTGGATATGCCGTTTCATTTTGTTTTGTTTTGTTTTTTCTTGTCAATGCTCCGCGATCGCCCTACGTTTGGCCAAACGATAGCATCTTTATGTGACATTAGGTTATTTTGGGTTCTAACGACATGACGATGCCATTACGTCGTTCATCTGAGATGAACATCAAAAGCGACGTTTGACGTCACGACGACGTCATAGGATGGCGGCATCATTTGATTATATTTTTGTATCACACGTGCTGACGCCGATGCCGACGACAATCATCGTCTTTCACGTACGAGGAGGCATCTCTGACTTTCCCTTTAATAAACAAGCACAGCACATAAGAAGGGCTGAAAAGATAAGGAACCAAAAGATAGAAAAATCGAACTGAAACAGCTAGCACAAGTTGTTTTTCTATTCTAAAGACGTGGCCGCCTCCGGCAAACTCGATTTTGGCCATTTAAGTAGTTGATCTGCACACCGCAATTCGCTAAGATGCATCAAAGAAAACCAGCGGGATTCACGAGAAGCACGACTCCCTTGCGGTGATTTTAGCGTAATGAAGTGTGTACGCCGCTCTTTTTTTTTTGCGCGAAGCATTCAAGCGTGACATTTGAGTTCCTGACATATTAACGAGCTCGTTTAAAAAAAACAACGGAGCGCGAAGCTTATTTCGATGCATAAGAAACTTACAACTCGCGCATCACTCGGCAGTACAAACGAATGCGACCTGCAGTGTAGGCCTTGGTGGCTTTGTCTGTACGAGATTAAATCCCCGCTGCTGCGCGTTTCAGATAATAAAGACAACATTCTGGTCTGAACTCTGTCGTACAGAAGGGAAACAGAAGTGCCACGAAAACTCTGGATGCACGAAATTCTAGCGAGCAACATGAGCGTGGCCTTCGGTAAAATCACTTCTAATGCGCATGCAATAAGGTGAATTGCAGATGGGAAAGTTCTGGCATCCTTGTTCCGGGAAGAGGCTCGTTGTGGAGTTTTCACTCCCGTAAATTGTGTTCGAACTTTTGTGATAAAATCGTCAAAGATTCGTGCAGCCGTGTACTGTTTTTAGCCGTTTTATTGCTCGTTGCAGCTGAATTTTCCAGTCAGATTCAAATGTTTAGGTACAACTGGACAAGATAAATAGGTAGTCTTCCCAGCGGCTTTGGCAGCTGCAGCCTTGAATTAGGCTTCTGGCCTGTTATAAAGCAGGCTAACAATATGTAAAGCACAGTTCGACCGAATGCAGTCGCAAGTTGCTGCAAGACTTCAAAGTGTTCTATAACCTAAGGGTCTGAAATTTTTTTGCATGCCGCCTACACATATTAAGATTGGAATTGGCCAAGAAAATTTCGTTTATCCGTACGGCGTGTTTATTACGAGTTGTTTAGGTCAGCAGTCCGCTTGTTTCAATTTACTTCCACCTCGATGTTCTCTGCATGCTAACTTAGGGTTATTCTCGCGGTCGACTCCTGTATGCACTTCGTTGAACTCAAGTTTATTACATTCGGTGGCCTTTTTGGCGGAGGCGGATTTAAACATTTGCATTTTCTAAAGCAGCGGATATTGTGCATGGGGCACCGTTGCGTTCTCAAGGTGAACATAGCTTAAGGTCAGGTTCTTGAATTGCAGCAGTTAAACCTAAGAGAAATAGGCATTCGCTGTAGTCTACAGCTACGTAGTGCGTTTGCCTGCTTACCTCATTATCTCGGACGCTGTTAGGTCTAGCATTCTGGAACGACATTTCTTTTACGTGTCTTAGTGAGGGAGTTTCGGAGTAATTTCGACTATACCAGGCGCTTTAAGCTGTGCGTATACGTTTGAATTGACCTACGTTGTCACACTTAGTCCTAATGTAAATGCAGCCCTCGAGCACTCTCCCTACAGCCTGCGCTCTGAGTCTTATGCAGGGGAGCTTTTATACTCGGGCAGCGCAGTACATCATAGATGGAAAAGTAACATCATCATGAACAGGGACACATTTTTTTCATGTTGTTCTTTTTCGCTTCGCTCTCACAACAAGTACGCCTACTTGCCACGTGTGGGATGCAACAACTGTGATGGGCGACAGAATGAGTACACAGAAAGGAATAATGGAAAGAGAGAAAAAATAGAAAGAGAGAATAGATAGAAAGAAAAAGAAGAGAGAGACCGTAAAAGATAGATGAAGAAATGCAGACAGACAAAGCGATAGAAACAAACAGGCACAAAAAGATAGTAAAAATCGCAGCATATCCCCGGAGTGAATGATGATGAGTGGGGTGAAGCATCCGTCCGTAGGCCAGTCTGTCTGTCTGTCCGGCCGTCGATTCGTCTGTGTGCCTGTCCGTTAGTCCATGCATGCGTACGTACGTCCGTCTGTCTGTCTATCTGTCTGTCCATTCGTCCGTTCCTCCATGTATTGAACACTCCAAGCACCGAAATCTCGCATCTTTTAATCATATTGCAATGGGGAGTATTTACTAAGTGAACGCCGGTTGGGCTAACACTGCACACAGTATGCAAGGATGCAGGACAAGAGGGCCGTTCAGACATGGCCCCACAACAACATCGTCGTCTTCATTCCGTCTGTGTCATTTCTGCATCCGTGCCCGAGGTACCTTTCTATACCCGCGGCGACAATTCACGATATACAAGTACCGTCATCCAGCGGACATTGTAAGAACTAAAAGAGATGTGGCTACTACTACAAACACGGCTCGTACGGCCCACGGCGTAAGGGGCTTCGCGGCTGAAAGTAACCAGTGGCTTGGCTCGGCTATGCCAGGGTATACGTAGCGTGAGCTACGTATGAACGGACGGATGGACCAAGATGGATGAACGGACTAGCGAGTGAGCTCACTCGAGTCCAGAGTCAGTCCACTATTGCAAATCACTCCAGGAGATTCCAGGCCCTCTCCGGCGTGCCAGTTTTGCGCCGGTTGATGTCGCAGCTCCTCGGACAAGCACAGCCGGGCTCTTGATAAGCCACGCGACAGTGCTCAACCTCGGCCATGGTGTAGCTTACGCTATAAGAGAGAGCAAGCGTAGCCATGTAAAGTATAGTAAAGCACGGGGTGGAAAACAGACAGGTGCGTGGTAAAAATTCTATAGCCAAGGCAGTGCCAGCTTGTTGCCGGTCAGCTCCAGTGGAACCGGGTCTTTCACGACGTATTGCAAGCTGCACGCAGTTGAGCATCATGCGTGCTTTCAGGCATTCTTGAAAGTGACCTAAAATAGGTTGCCCGCCCGGGTGCAAGGACTTCGAGCGGCCACCTGAGGCACCGCCATCATAATAGACGAAGAGTGGGTAGGGACAGGAGTTTATCCTATTTCCCCCACCTCGCCCGATAAAACTGTCAGACTTTAAAGAAAGTCTATTCCTTCATTCATTCATGCATTAATTAATTCATTCATTAACACGTGCACTGCAGATCACAAACCAGGCGAATGCGAGCCTGTGTTAAAATAGTGCAGGTGTGTTGTTATCGTCATATTTTGCGAAAAAAGCCGTCAGAACAGTTGCATTGTTCCATACTATACATACCGTATAAATTAGGTAGAAACATACTGGCATAATCTTAGATACAATTTATTTGTTAAATGATCACCAGGGAGCAAAAAAAGATTTTACACGCATTTAGGACATGACCCTGACGCTATAGTGCGTGACAGATTAACCGTACCTTGCTTAAAAGAAAAAAACAATTGTTTTAAAACGGTCAAAGCATTGCTCCTGTTTTAGTGGGAAAGTTGGTTCTCTTTGTTCCTGCCGACACCTAATTGAATGTCACCTGATTTATTATAGCGCGGAATAATCGCTTGGTTATTTATGTCGAGAGCAAAAATCTACGTACTCTCGTTCGTTTTTCTTAATTAGTTTGTCAACCATAAAATAAGTCCTAAATTTAGTATATTTTGCATGGGACAAAATCAAAGATGGCAATATGAAAGTCGTTAACTGAGCTTAACCTGTTCATAAAAATTTTGGTTGCAGAATGCAGCCTATGATTTATGGTGCGCAAAGTAGACTTGAAGTTTTTAAGCCTGAAGTCGACGGCCTCAAACGAGGGGTGGTGGGTCTTTTAGAAGATTAGTCGACTAGCGTCGACAAAAACAAAATCACTTTTTTGTTCTTCGACAGAACGACGCTTGAAAACGAACTGAGCTCCTTAAGACCTGTGGGCGGTGTAGTTCATTACTCCATTCCTGAAATCAGATTAGGCCTCGGCAAATGCGCGAAATGCGCGTATTATGCCTTTGTAGAACTCACTCTCGATCTTCCATAATCGCGCTTCGTCGTTTTAGAGATGAGCGGCAATCAAAGATTTCTTCTTGACTTCACCCCATGCTTTAGAAATGGCATCGTTTCTCTAGAGCAACGCATGAAAAAAATAGCGCACAAAGGAAGGAAAAAACAGCAGCGATAGGGACGGCGAAGCCACTCAGTGCTGTTCACTAGATTATCGAATACAAACAAAAGGAATACTTTTCAGGACGGCATGGCTTTTCCTTTAGGCAAGACGACTGTGATGTAAGATGGCGCTCGTTTCGCCGTGATATATGCTTGCCTTTGAGTGTGACGCGAATTATGACGTCAATAAAATCATCCGGGAAACTTTCGTTCGCATATCTTGCCCACATTAGCTGTCGAATCGTTATCTTAGTGGTTATCTTTGGGTTATCGTTGAGAAATTCTGTCGAATAGTTTATAAAGGCAACGTGGTGCCAGTAGGGATAAGAAATTGTTTTAGTATAATGTCCATACGAACTCGCCCATGAACTTGAGCCGAGAAAACACACTGCAGTGATATTTGTGTGAGCATGCTTGGCTAAGGCTGCGAGATCTCTGAAATTACCGCCTCCATTACCTCATGGCGATTTAAATTTAAAAGGTTGCTAGTACATCTATATACCAGCCAGCATTTGCCCTTTAAATTTATCATTAGGTAAACACACACTAGGCAAACGCACAGTTCATGAACTTTAATTTTGGAAACACCGGAATACGGAATAGCGTCTGCATGCCGCAAGAGGATGATACAGGACGCAGAGGTATCGTAACCGTAATAAACATCCAGAGACCCACTATCTTCAAAACTACGCATGGTGTTATTTGAATGTTACAGGACTGCGGGAAAAAAACAGATGGACATTGAGGCTTTTTTGCTGGCTTCAATTTAGTTAAATTCACTCCATAATTACCAAACTATATTGAATACTGCAGTTGTGGTCATATATGTTTCTTTTCGATTTGATTACGCTATGCAGGGAGACACACAATAAGGGTAACTACCGTGAAGTTATGCAGTATGAAACATTAGGTTGGCAACTGCATACACTAGAGGCAGGTAGACGAATATAAATAGAGGTAGCTCTTATACTTCCGTGTGGATCAGAGCTCTCTGGTGGTTCAACCTGCCGAGAGGAGGTTACGTTGCGAGGGCTTCGTGTTGGGGTTGCGCTTACAACATCCGTGACCACCCTTTTGGCGTAAAAGTACCGAGGCCCCCGTACGGCACATCATGCCCATTTTGGGACGCCCAATCCGGGACGTAACTGCCTCACACTTACTGTAGACCTGCGCTGGTCTCTAGCTAGCATACGAATAAGTCGTCGTCGTCGTCACTTCCCTGGCCGATCAGCCTGGCCGATCAACCGACCGTCAGCCTGGCCGATCAACCGACTTTGGCAGCTTGCTTCGGGGACCACGCCACCGTTCCCTAATGGACTTTATACATGAAGCAAGCTTGCATGCGTATATTTTAATGAAAATTTAGTTTGCCTAGTGGCTGACTTTCGAAATAAAAAAATAGAAATTAGAGCGAAAAGAAGCGGGCGTCCAAAAGAAGAAGAAAGTTCAGTTGCGAGAGTTAGAATGCCTGTGCAGTACGCCACACCATGCCGCAAAGTTCAGTAAGGCCTCACTGGGCTTCCGGTGCCAAGACAGCTCGGGCCGGCATTCTAGTACTGGTTCTCCCCTACAGGGACCTGTATGTTTAAGCTGAATTTCTGTGGCGGAGTGGTTGAGGCTTATATATGCTCGTTCATTCTATTTCTACACAGCAAACGCGCGTCTCCACAAAACGATTCTTGACGAATCGGGGAAGCCAGTACCTAGGGTCCATAATTTCTACGTTGAAGTTGGTGATTAGTGTACGGAGTTTGGGTTTTCTATCGTTCTGTGACAATTGGGACTGATATCAATCTATTGTTAAAGTTTTTTTTTGCGTTGCACGTAGGTTACTCGATCTTTGTCCCATAAAATGCAAGTTGAGTAACATGACGTGAGATAAAATGTTGACGACAAAGCTAAGTCCTAAGGTCCATGCAGTGTACGTTGAAGCCGCCAACTAGTATAAAGGGTTCAGGCTTGTAGGTGTATTTTTATATTTTCTATTACAGTTAATTATATTAAATGATATTTGTTTATTGTTAAACATTGTTTTGTGTCTCACACATGTTTCGACTATAGCCATGACAACGGGCACTGTGAACGCACAAGCCTCGCCCTGAAGAAGTTTCGCCCCTAAGGAAGTAACAGTGCAATTGGAACAAGGACTACAAAAGAACGAGGCAAGTGGTCTGCGCGCGTTTGTCGTCCTTGTTTCTTTTCCAGTGATGTTTTATTTATTAAAATTTCGAACTAATTACCCCTCATCAAGTTGTCGCTAATACCATTTCTAGAAGTTCTGCAGAAAGAAAGCGGGAAAAAATGCGTTTCATGTACACATGAATGAACAAACGAAGAAAAAATATGACAAACTAAAACAAGCGAAGAATATAGCATGACAATTAACAGCTTGCCTGCGGTAGTTCACTTTCAATTGTGACATTACCAAGCACCCACTCATGTTTAGGTTAGACCTACAGTACACGTATTATTACATCACTCATCATATAGCTACAGATAGCTGCCCCTCTCAAGCGCTAATCTGTCCAATGCCCACTGAGAAGTCTTAAGATGTTCGCTTTCGGCTGAAGATAATCTTCGAGCCACAGTACTGCGTCCAAGTGACATAAACAACGGAATCGCTTAAGGGAGGAAGAGTAACAAGAGAGAAGGCCGCGAGATTAATCAGACACATACTTAGCTTGCTACCTTACACTGGAGGAATGGGAAAGGGAAGTGTAAAGAAGAGAGGAAACTGCTTAAGCTGGCCGTAATCAATGCGGCCTATCATAAAATGGGTATTTTCCACGGCTTATAAGAAGTATCATCATAAACGAGTAATTGCCACAGAAATTGAGTAAATGAAACTACTAAGCACTGGTCATCGTGGAATATTTTACAGCGCAAAGTTTTGTAGACAGACCGGGACGGGACACAACCATGCGTTTCTTCTTGGTTCGTCCCTAACCCGTTGCGCTGTCAAATATTTTACAATGAACATCCACCAACTTGCCCAACTCGCGATTCTGCTTAACCACTGGTCCGCTAAAACTGAAGAAAAGAATAGTTAGTCTGACAAATGGTTGTGAATGGATGGCGGCGAGCCGAAGTTCTCCAGAATGTGCAATGTTGCAACCGGGGTTTGCGGCACCGGACATCCGGGATCAAGATGTCGGGGCAGGAGGAGGTTGAACTTCGTAGAGAGGGTATATTTACATTATTTACATGGCACTGGCTCTTTGGCCCGAAGCTCTATATTGAAAAAGGCTGTCTATTGAACAAGCTCCGTGAACCACACTAAGCAGCCCACGAGGGCTCATTAAATAGTCTTATCTGCCCAGATCTCTAGATAGGGGAATAGGTCTATAGGGCACTGTCAAATTACATGTCCCGCAGCACACACGAGTATCGGTATGCCGGCACTGCCCCCAACAAACACATAAATACACAAATCAAACCCGTGTATGGTCCCGGCGATGCTGCCTCCTCCTGCGAAGTGTGGCAGCTTGGGCTAGTTGGTATGACATGATAGTTATAGCGCGAGAACAGAACGGACACACAGAGACCTTCGTGCCCTTCTTGTCTCTGTGTGTTCGTCCTGTTCTCGTGCTATAACTATCATCTCCTCCTGCGAATCTTTCTTCCAGCGAGCGGGGTGAAGCGCGTTTGTCATCTCACCACTCGCGCCGACCACCCAAGCTTTGTCGAACGGCGATCGCGGTCTAGGCGCTTCCGTGGGTCCATACCTGGACTTCTGGTACTGATTTGAGCATCAGCAGCTCATCACTCAGAGACGCACACCGTGGTGGTCGGACGTCCGTAATCGGTGGAAGCTCGGCATTGTGGCTTTCACCGGGGCTTGGAGACGACACGTGTCGGATCTCTGCGCGGACCCGAAGGACAGCGGTGCTCCGTGGAGTAATTTCAGCCACGCAGCGCCCAGTTCATGGAAACAGCAGGGCGTCTTGGCGCTGCTCCTTATCTCCACAAAATGAGGCGACGCTGCCTTTCTTCCGTTCTGGCGGCCGCGACAAAAGGGTGGACCACCGAACGCAACAACAACGAGACAATACTAGGGCGCGGGAAAGCAAACGGTGGTTGCGAGAAGATCTTGAATCGATGGAAGGCTATGCGATAACAACGACGTACCCGCAGGTATATCGGAGGAGAGGAAGCTTGGCTTCAGCGCGATGTTCTGTTCCTGAAGTTTGTTTTGGGACGTTAAACCCCACATATCAATCAATCAATCAATCTGTTCCTGAAGTTTGAACATCCATGCCATGTACGTGACTGCCTCTGGTTTCACTCGAACCTCTCTGCGCTGAGAATAAACACGGGAACAACGTAGCATCACCTAGCGGAGACTTAGCCGGGGCCTATAAGCAACCGAGAAAAGAACGTGCATCACCCAGCTGAAGCCCAAAGACAACCAGAAGCGACCAGATCAGTCTTCAGAATTGTCTAGCTTTGCTTTGTACAAGCTTGTATTGTGTCGTCAAGGTCGGCCAACGTGGTCGCTATAGTGGCTGTCCGAGCAAGCTGTGGGGAGGACTCTAGAGTGTCCTATAGGTACACTAGTTGGAACCCTGGTGCTAGGGCCTACGGGAGCTGCAGCGCATGGCGCTTCAGCGAGCATGGGAATGATGGGTAGTACACACATTTGTCAAGTCTTCGTGCTTTCAACTCCGTTTGGCTTCGCGCGGCTTGGAGCTGCTTTGTTAGTAGACGAGAATCGGCAAAGGTTTAGCAGTTTATACTTGATGACGTTGACATTATTGGGCTCATCAATTCAAATATAATTCCGAAGTTCACAATGGTTCGTTTTTTTATCTGATACAAACAACCAAAATACAGCAAAAAACGAAGCCACAAGTGCGCTCAAAGCGACTAGGCAAGTTTGTGTACTACGCCGATCATGCCTATGATTGCTGAATGACCACAACGCCAGAGTCACCTGTTGTTAATTTCAGCAACGAAGAGAGCGGAAAAAATTGCGTTCGATAGTTCCCTCAAAGCTGCAGTGGTTGCTGGCAGAACTATCATCCGTTCCGATCCAAAGGCAAGGGACTCTGTAAAATCGACTGTATCCATAACGGCGCATCAGATCAATCTATCGAAAAGAAAGAGAAGTGAAAGGTATTTCTGATACGGGTGATCAGGGCTGCCGATAGCCTTTCTTGCTTGATATCTACCGGAACCTCTTAATGTCACGCTACACGGTGGTCGGAAGTTTCCGACGGGGTGATAAGGGAAGCATGTGATGCGGCACTCCGCTTGTACATCACGCCTTTCGAGTGGTGTTTGCCTTTCTCGAGTATATAGGGTGTACACTTTTACGATCAAGGCCTGTGGCAATGATATTGCAACTGCGCAAGAAGGTCAGAGAGAGAGAGAGATGTCCCGGAGCATGTTTCGTAAGTTCAGTCGTGGCTTGAGTAGGCCATTAGTTTGTTTGGATCTTTATCGCAGAAGAGTTGCTCTGAAGATTCTGCTTTTAAGCTGTGTATTATGTTTCGCTTTCCTCTTCTGCCTTTTGACCGCAGTGACACGCATCCAGCACCGTGCAAATGCCTGATTGTGTTGTACTGCAGAACGTGGTTTCACTTTTCATTTGTTTCACAAAAGGCATAGTAATACTTTTTGTGGGAAGAGGCAGGGGCGAAGGTGATGTCCCATAACCACGATATCGTTATCACGGATGCCGTAGTGGTTTGCTTGGAAAATTTCAACCACATGGCCTTCTTCAATGTGCTCCTAAATCCTTTATTATTCGCCTTTATGCAACGTGCCTGGCGAGGCCGGGATATGATCCCGTGGCATTCCTGTCAGCAGTAGAGAAACTCGAACACTACAGTGGGTTTTCACAGTATGCAAGTGGAGGCACATCAAATGTTAAAATTTATGTGTTTTCTTCCAACGTCTTGGAAATGAAAACCATGCATGGCAGTTACAATTGCCGAACAAGTACAGTTAGAACTCGATCTCACGAAACGAGACTTGATGAAGCTTCCTACTTAGCGAAGAAATTATTTTCACCTTGACGCACCCATAGGTTTAAGGTTGTCGTAATACTCGTCAATGAAGTTAACTTGACGGTAAAGTCCTCTTGACGAAGTTTTTCCTGAAATACTCGAGTACAAAGTGACCATTATTTTTCTAAACTTGGCAAAAAAGGGTGCTTCTTCTAGACGGGTGATGGAACTACAGGGAATTCGCATCTTTCCAATCTTTTGCATCTTTCTCTGTGGAACTGTATTTTACTTCGTTTATAATTTTCATTATATAGTAACATTGATTTGCAAATTTGTCGTACAACTAACCCCCCTTTCTAATGCCTAATGGGTCTTTAATATATATATATATATATATATATATATATATATATATATATATATATATATATATATATATTACAAATTACACCTTCACTCCTTATAACATACTTTTTTAGTATAATTTGCATTTATATGTTTACGAGTTCAATTGCATTTTGTGCTGGAATCAATCTACGTATATATATATATATATATATATATATATATATATATATATATATATATATATATATATATATATATATAGCACGTATATTTCGCACTGTCTCTTTTACATAATGCCCCTCGAGGGCGGTGTAAGGTACTGTAAATAAATAAAATAAACAAATAAAATATGTACTCGCTCAGTGAATAAACACAGCGAATAAAATATTCGAGTCTTTGTAGTACAGTTACACTGGGCGGCTTTCGCTTCGCGGTAGGCATCATGATGTTTTTTCAAAGTATGCGATGATCAAGTAAGCTCCTAGATGCCTACAGCTAAATGCCTACAGCATGCCTACAGATGATCAAGTAAGCAAGATGCCTACAACGACGCCCCAGGGTCAAGTGTTTCCGTGACTATCAAGGAGCGTCGATTGCCATTATGCCGAGAATAACATCCTCGTTTCTTACGTGTTTTGTAGCTAAAGCATTCGTTCGCTCATTGTTGACTACATGTGCGCACGCATTACCCAGGGAATTCCTCCTTGAGACATTCTCCTACTCTTCTATGTCATCTAGTACATGTGCAAACGCTTCATTTTACTCTTGCTGATCTGGCAGCAGAATTCAGTGATGAGCGATGTGTACACATCTTTATGAAAGCCATCGCAGTGCTGATAATTCAATTATTGGTATACTATCCCTACTGTTGGGAGTCCTCGGCCTTTTCCGACAGTGCTTAATTCGTGAAAAAAATTCACTACGAAGCCTTTGTCATTCGCTAGACTAGGAAATAAATACCTCATTTTGAAACATCAAGCTTCCATGAATCAACACGAGTGAAATTTATGTATTCAGAAGTTGCGCGAACTAGCAGATAGAATGTCATTGCTTCAGTAGAATATGGTGCTATCACATCGCCTTTCATGCGAGGTATATATACGCATATATTTCATTTCATTTCATTTATTTATACTGTTAGCCCAGAAGTGGGCCGTTACAGGGTGGAGGTACGAACAATTATTTGCGAAAAAGAAGTACCGTACAGGTCTATATGTTCAGAGGAGAGACTTTTGCCGAAACATCCTCGAATGGATAACTTTAACACGCAGTACTGGTGATGACACCATAACAAGAATCAATTTTACTGTAATTAGTCCAAAGGTTGCGTAGTGATTATGTAGACAAGAAGGCCCCGAAATCAACGACTAGAATAGAACCTCCTCTTCAAATAAGTGCGAAATTTAGAATAAAATGAGCATATGCATCATAAAATGTGTAACCACAACTTATTGATATTCAACAGAAATAAATTAGGCTATAAAAGCTAAGAGCACACAAAGAAACAAGAACAAAGTCATCAAATAACAATACACAATGAACAAGATTATAAAGGTACTTTTAAATCAGGGATCGAAATTCCTTAACTAAGGTTCATGCATGTAATAACATACGAAAAACATAATACAAAACAATGCGCAGTGTAACAAACGAAGCGTGGAAACACGTCAAGGAGGCTTAGGCTGCTTGGGCTAGTTGGTATTGCCACGTTGGATCTATATGAGCGTCCGATTTGAACGAGCGCGCTGTTTTGTATTGGATACATCATTACTACGTTACAGTTACTATATTACATGCAGGGGTGCTATGCTACAGTTCCAAAACTATAATATATCCTATACCTACCTTCTTCACTATCTGTTGGTTTCATTAAGTCGCGTTAAGCAAAATAACGAGCCCTTCATGAATTCCCCTTCCCATTTTTGTTCAAGCTTCATTAGTGTTTCCTGTGAGAGAAACCGTGGCTTTATTGTCTTAGGTAGCTGTAGAAACTTGATGTCTGCGTCATTTATACAAGTACATCAACATACAAGTGGGGGTCCCCCGGACAAGAAGACAGCTGAACCTCACGGTCTTTTGCAGTGCCTCTAAGACCTGAGGCACTACACGCTTGCTGAACCTCACGGTCTTCTGCAGTGCCTCCGAGATCGAAGGTACCACAAGCTCTCCGAACCTCATGGTCTCTTGCAGTGCTTCTGAGATCGAGGGCACTACAAACTTTTTGAACAGCGCGGTCTTTTGCAGTGCCTCCGAGACCGGCCGACGTTTGAAATAAACGCAGCGTAAAGTGGCAACGTCATCATGTCATTCGAAATCATGTACCACCAAGGCCGGCCCAATTGTCAAAACAGTGACTTCATATGATGATGTCATCATGTTCACCTCATGTTAATTGTCATTGTGACGTCACGATGATGTAATAATCCCGACGACCTACGAAGTGGCGTCAACGTGCGAGGAGGATTTCTCAGAAGACTGATTAAATAAAAAAAATTTATATCACTCGTGTTGACGCCGCCCACACCACCGACGTTCAGTTCTGATTTGTGCTTTTGAGGAGGCATTCAAGGCTTTCGCATTATTAATTATCCTTTGCCGATTCAAGCGTGCACCCTCTTGGTGTTATAGGTCCCGACATAATAGTCGCCTAATCGATGTATGTCACCAAACAACTCCACGATAGGCTCTCTGGCTCTGAAGCATGAAAAATTTTGTATGCAATGATGATAAATGAGGAATTGATCAACTGTACAGGTTGCAAAAAGCGAAAAATTATTGCCATGTGAAACGCAATCGAGCGGCCCATGACAATTGAGAATTGTACATTGAGTACATCATCCGAAAAAAAAAGGCGGGTACGAAGAGAATGTTAAAGATTTTCTTTCAATTTCGACAGGAGAGGCGCTGCGCGTGACATTTCAGCGTCCTTGCATCGAGACCGAGTTGTAAGCGGCTCGAAAGAGAGTTATGGTGGCACGGATGCAATTATTGTTGTGTTCAGTACACTCGAAAGACTAGGCAGAGCTTGCGAAATTGTCAGACAAACGACTCCCGACCCTTTCTTTATTTGCGATGCAGTTCTCTTTTTTGAGTCGCAGGATCATGCGGCGGGCTTCTAGAAGAAAGAAAAATGTGTACTTGACGTTACTAAGAAGAATGAGCTCCGAATGGGGGGCATTAGTTCTTAACAATACTTTTTCTATTCAGTACGAATGGCACTGTTGAGATTTTAAATTTTTGTTGCAACGGGGAAGTAAACGGAGGAGGAGGTACTAGTTCCAGCAAAACTATTTTTCTTGCTTTTTCTTTATGAGGAATAGCACAACGTTCAAGTTTCGCTAGCTGTGTGCGTTGGGTGATGATCGAAGATACAATAATTCGCAATATTTTTTTTTATTTCAGACTTCCTTTCCAATTTTTGTTATTGTCTGTCATATCGTAATGCTTATCGTTCGCTACGTTGTAGCAGCAGTGGTCAAGGAAGCAAGTACAGAAAAGCTGCGTTTTGTTGCAGATTTGTTTTTCTCTTCTTTTTTAAGGGGACCTTGACATGGTTTTGACAATTTTGTACAAACACATTAAGCCAGTAAATCAATCTTTGAAATCATAGACCATTTGTAACTCTCTGCGTTGACCACGTAATTTATCGCATGACTCAACATGGAAATCGCTACAGATCACAACGACGTAGCAAAGGCGCCCGATATGATTGGATACGTTCAATCTACGTCACTAACAACGAGGTGGACAACGAGCTTCATTCGCCTGTGCTACAACGTTCAACATGCTGATGTGAGCTGCATGCGGCCCTGTTTATCTCGGGGTGTCTTTTCTTATAAACCGTGAATTATTGCCTTAGCGGTGTTGCACGACGCAGATCTAGCGATGGGCGACTTGAAAAGCTGCGGCAACGGTAAAAACGCTGGCGAATGGAGTTTCCTCACCTCATCACAACGGTGAGCTTCGCGCTCTTTCTATCCTATCAACGCCTGGATCCACGCTTCTGCGGCTGCACTTCACCCCTCAAGATACAACCGCATAGCCCAAGTTTATTTACCGATGATTCAGTTTCAGTTTGTTTTCAAAACAAGATGTTACAACATGAACAATGTACAGGCAAGGATCCCGAGTAAGAAACTATAGTGGGACACTTGTCTTCATGATTGTCTTCAAATACTTTGTGTCTTTCCATACACTTCATGGTCCTGGGCGTACAGCTGGTAGGTAGTGGGACTGGTAGGCTGGTAGTGGCTGATAGTAGAGCGGCACCTGGTGGAGCATATATTGGGCGCTCCGGGCGTTTAGCTCGATTCGCCCAGTGCACTTCCGTCGCCAGCCATGGCTAGGCCTTCGACTAGTTGAGGGCGCCGCGCAGTGCTGAGGAGGACGTCAACGTGATTACCTTTGTAGAGCGCAGACCAATTAGAGTGAAAAAGTTCTGTGCCCTTGGCCAACCGAAGCTTTAGATACGTACGTTCTTAATACGTTAAAACGTTTTTTTAGGAGACACTGGGATTGCTGGCAACTACTGAGAAATAGGGAACTTTCATATAACACAAGCCCTACTTGTTATACGCAGTATCATGACCCTCATGTGCGCCGAAGGGAATGACGTGTCCACAGATACGTACACATGAGCGAATTCATCCCCACAATGACCAGACACGTTGACTGCTGTTTTGGGCTGGTTGGATTCATATCAGAAAGAATATTATTTGACTTTTGGGCATTTTTTATCATTGTCATTTTGTTGGCTTATAAGTGCGTATGAGTATGATTTTACAAATGTGTGCTCATGTTTGGGTTCTTTGTATTGATCTTTATGTTTCGTTGCAGACGTATGTCCAATATTCCCTCAAAGGCTAAGAAGTAGCCGGTGCCTTACTTGAGTGCCATCTTGTTGTATATCATATCAGTAGTAAATATCCATATATGCCTTGGCAGAATGCGAGGCAGATAATTTTGGGTAAAAATGGTTTGGTGATGCTGCAGCCTGAACGCTGAAAAAAAATTTATGAATTGTTTCAGGGTCTTCCAAACATGTTGACATCGATCGGTGAGGGGTAAGGTGGGAATTGATTAGCAAAGTGTGAGTGCAAGAGAGGCAACGTAGCTGGGGGAAAAGAAACCTGAACTTCAGTAAACTTCGTACATGTATGTACAGCTTGTCCAATAGATAACTAGTTCAACATTCATTCTTGTGCAAAATGCAATACAGCACTTGTAGCTTGCTCCTACACATCATCCTCATACATACATTGCGGAAGGATCCTAGTTGTTAGTAGGGGCTCCTCGCTGACAGAGGCCACAAAGGTGAAAAAATGATCAAAGAAAAAAATCTTTGTTTACTGTGGTATTCTGAGCTACGCATTCAGCGATTGGCAAACTGAGAATATGAAAAATGGGCAGCGAAGGCCGAGAATCACAACGTGGCCTTGGACTGTTTACCGGCCGAAGGTATAGCACACGACAAGCCTTGAGAGGGGACTGTCAAGGTTCGAGCATGAAGGAAACTTGACGCCGAGGTTGGCCGTAACCATTGTGTTTACGGAGCCGCGCTATTCTGAGACACTCCTAATGTTTGCTATGGTACGAAATAAATTGAGCTCTTTCGTACAAATTTGCGCTGCTCTGCTCGCTCAAATGTCGTATAGCCGCGCCATTCACTCATGTTCTACGAAATCGAGAAATTTCTATTATGACCCTAGATGGAGATGAAGACGTTTTGGTGCGGAAGCCGTACAGCACAAAAAACCAGGGCATAGACAAACATAACCCATAGTGACATGGTGATGACAAGTGGGCATAAATGAAAACGCTTTGCCTCGTGTGCTCCCCCACTTTGTTTATTCGTTTTAACGCGAGTGCGTTAAAGAGCTTGTTTCGGAGAATTTTCGGTGTCGACGTCAGTGTTATCGGTGGCGTCATTGGTTGTGAGCTAAAAATCATCATCTCATGCGCGACCGTAAAATTGAGTACTATGCAAACAAAATGCTTCCAGTCTGTCTTCACAGCTGACAATGGTAAACATACGTCGCTTCTGTTTCGGGGTAAAAACTTAAGTGCTTTAAGCTTGCCTCAACTGTCTGAGCCGAGTTTGCTATCACTGTTATCGAACATTGATGGGAATAAAGGTAGTGGACCCGACGGGATTCCCAATGCGTTTTTAAAGCGTTACGCTGAATCTGTGTGTAAATACCTTTTTCTTATATTTTCCAAACCGCTTAAGGATTGCCAGGTTCCATCGGAATGGAAAATTGCAAAAATTCTTCCCATTCTTAAAAGTGGTGACTCATCTTGTCCATCTAATTACAGACCAATTTCTATTACGTGTACTTCCTGGAAAATGCTTGAGCATATTATTCTAAAGTTCCTTACCGAATACGTGGAAGAAAGTGCTATTCTTCATTCCAATCAACACGGTTTTCGTCGCGGACTATCTACTGTCACACAGCTCGTTGAGACCTTGCATGACCTTGCCAATGGCATTAATGATCAATCCCAGGTTGACGTAGTCTTTTTAGATTTGTCAAAAGCTTTTGACCGCGTTTCTCATCCCAAACTGATCCAAAAGCTAACCGGTATACTGGGAAACGGACCAATGACCAAGTGGATCGAACACTATTTGACCGACCGCTACCAATTTGTTCAATATGGTGCACATGTGTCTGACACGGTTCCAGTATTATCCGGAGTGCCCCAGGGTTATGTTTTAGGCCCCGTGTTATTTCTTCATTTTATTAATGACGTTGCAGACGTAGCCGATGTAAAAATCAGATTGTTCGCAGATGATTGTATTCTGTACCAGCGAATAGACAGCTACCAGGATCATTTAAACCTAGATGATTCGCTAAAAACGAGAGTGGCAAATGGAAATAAATACTGAGAAAACTGTCGCCATGTTAATTACAAAAAAAGCAAGGACAAATTTTTTGTATTCGCTGGGAAATGTCCCACTTCGCAACGTCGCTGCCTGCAAATATCTAGGCATCTTGATATCGTCCGACTTAAATTGGACTGCGCGTGTCGAACATATTACAAAGAAGGCACTCGGCAGATTATTTTTTTCTTAAACGAAACCTTCGTCATTCGACACCCGAAACAAAACATTTAGCGTATACCATGCTTATCCGCCCAATCCTCGAATATGCGAGTGTGGCCTGGTTCCCCTTCACTAACAAACATGTAGCCACGCTTGAAAGAATACAACGTAAAGCAGTCTGTTTTATCTATAACCGTTATAGGCGTACCGACTCACCTACAGCTCTTTTGATAAGAGCGGATCTGCCCACACTGGCCAGCCGCGCCAAGCTTCATAGCCTGAGATTTTGGTATCTGGTGCTACACAACTCTCTGAAAATAATTCTGGCTAACTATGTTAAGGTTAACAGTAAGCGTCAAACACGAAATAAGCATTGTCACACACTTGGTGAGTATCGCTTCAAGAACAACGTTTTTGGCCACTCTTTTCTTCCGCGAGACGTACGCGCTTGGAATGCCCTGCACCCCACCGTGTTGACACTGCCGACAGTTGATGAATTTGTTAATCGAGAGAGTGAATGTGTGCCGACTTTCATTTAGCCGTGATTTTCTGAATCGATCATGTCGCAAGTTTTAACACTGTCTCTACAATTTTGTTTTGTATTTGTTTTTCCTTGCCCCAGCATTTCATCTGATGTTTATATTCATAAGGACTCTTTGCCTATCACTACGGCGAATTTTGCACTATGTTTGAGATATTCGCTTCAAATTTCAAGTGCTTGCAACATGTATTTTTAGTCTGTGTATTGCTTGTTTTAACTATGTACAATGTGACATCACTCCTGTAATAATCCCATCACGGGATTGACAGTATTCTGAATAAAATAATGAATAATAAATAAAGGTTCGAAAAATCCGGGGTAAGTGTGGAGATGGAAACAGGGTCGTTTGGGTCCCAATGGGAATCGAACCCGGGTCTGTTGCGTGGCAAGTGGGTGTTTCATCACAAAGCCACGTGTATTTTTTTCTTTAACGATTGAAATCGTCACCAGTGATTGTGAACTACGCCCAACATACTTTATCAGAAGTAAGGCAAACACGCACAAGCGTCCAGAAGGGGAAGCCACTCAGGAACGGAGTCAAAAGTCTCAACAACACGGCGCACTTGAGCAGCTGCTTCTCGAAAGACGGATCTCATCGATTGTAATGGCTTGGCATGTCTATCAATCATGCCACTTTTCCATAGTGAATAAAGTCCCAACAACGTTAACAGGTCATAGGGAGTATTATCAGTCAGGCTTTTTTTTCTGTTTAAAGCTAGAATGAAAATAACTTCATATGCTGGCAAATGCAGAGAAAGTAACTAGCATACTTCACAACCACACGTGTCCTGTAAAATGCTTTACCATAGCATCTAATACCTAAGTAATAATGCGAGGTACAAGCGTGTGTTGCGATCGGGTGCCACAGCATGTGATTATGGTAAATTCATGGTTTAAAGCGGACCACCCGCTACAAAGGACATGCACACCTTACAGCATAGCAAGATCGAAAATATTTCACGCGAACGATTGCCCGGAGTTAAAAGCATGCCGCCCATTACACGGAATGCAGCCGTGAGTGCATGACCAGGATTCGGGGACATCTGCAGGTAGCGTCATCTCTAGTCAGTCAGAGCGGCGTTCTCCCGTAACTGAATGGGAAATAGGCGAAAAAGAATCCTATCTGGAGGAAAAAGCTAGTTACCAAAATTGGCTGTTACAGTTTCGCATTACGAATCACGCCTTACAAATCATGTTCAATTCAAATTTTAATTCAATTTTATTTTTCAGTATACGCCTGCTGCACGATTCTGTTGGGTTAAAAGCTACACAAGTAGCTTGACGGGACCTGATTACCAGTCTATATATACTATAATATACAGGGCAGAAACAACAAGCGATTCGGTGCAGTGGCGAGCAAACCAACAAGTAAAACAATTGAAATATAATATAACAAGTACACATACATAAGGTTAAATATATTTCCAGTGCAAAAACTGCACAAGAAAAGTGAAATTGAAATAAATATATGTGCATAAAACAGTTCAAAAATGTGTTACATAAAATTAAGTGCTGCTATAGCATAAGCAATAAACAGAAATGGTAACAAAAGAAAAAAGAACAGCTGATGTATGGCGTGAATGATGATGAGGGGGGCTAAGCGTTCGTGCGGCCTTCCATGTGTCCAACCGTCCGTGTGTCCTTCCATCCGTCCGTGTTTCTGTTCTTCCGAGCTTCCGTCCATCCGTGTTTCACTCCGTGCGGTTGTCTGTCCGTGCATCTGTCCATCCGTCCGTGCTTCCGCCCGTCCATCCACTCTTCTGTCCGTTCGTCCGCGCATCCGTCCATGTGTCCGTCCATGCGTGCATCCGTCCATGCTTCTGTTCATCCATCCTTCCATCCATCTGTCCATCCGTCATCTGTCTGTGTCGTTCACACTAGCGCCACCTGCTGAGTGGGTCATACAACTAGGTGGTTATGAACCGGTCACAAAAAGACATTCATGGATAGACCCACGGCTTTAGGAGCTGCGCCGCTAAACAAAGCCGCCCGCATCATCTCATGGGGGGAATTCGAGTAAGTGCGTCGAGTAGTGGAGGGGTATCGCGTGAATTCTGCATAATTGGGTATGGTTTGGGAATTCTAATTCCTATTTCTTCTTTATTATTCGTATTTATTGAATGAAGGAGAAGCGTTGCCTTTGGTGAGTGGTGGGACGCGAATGTGCGATCCATTTACGATTGATATGTGGGTTTTAAGGTCCCGAAACCACCATATGATTATGAGAGACTTCATAGTCTAGGGCTCCGGAAATTTCAACCACCTGGGGTTATTTACCGTGCACCTATATCTGAGCACACGGGCCGACAGCATTTTCGCCTCCATCGAAAATGCAGCCGCCGCCACCGGGGTTCGATCCCGCGACTTTAATGTACGATCTATAGCGCCTATACATATACGGTGTGCCAGTGAACGGTTGTACAGCTCGAGCAGTCGGTTTTCACTAGGAGACGTTACCTGCGTCGGCCTTGCAAGGCGAGAGATAGTTTAGGAATGCTCGATCTTCATTTCGTCTTTACTATTCTTATTTATTGAATGGAGGAGAAACGCTGCCTTCAGCAAGTGCATGGTGGGACGCTGATGTGTGATCCAGTGCCTACCCAGACGGGGTGGCCAGTGAAAGGTTGTGCAGCTCGAGTAGTCGGTTTTTGTCGCTTCTCTAGTGCTAGAACAATATTATATGCTACCAATATAGCGAATAATTTTCTTCTACGGCATCACAAATTTACCTATGGTATTTATGTTTGTTGTGCTCTGTAGTAAGGCCCAATAACCTAATCATTTTGAAAGGGCAGCGCTGAAACGCGGGCAAAGAAAGAGAGAGACAAAGAGCGCTGAACCTGTCTTGGAAAGTTCTCACCTGTTGCCCATATTTTGATTTGAGAATATTGCAAACGCGCTTGCAGTGGCCCCAGGAAGGCTGAACAACACCTAGCAGATATGGCACTTTTTGGGGAACCTGTTTCCGCTTCATGCAATAGAACGGATCGCCATATGATTTCATCGATGAGGTTGGAACATACAATCGCAGGATCCGAACGAGAATTATTTGACAGGAAAGGGCCCTCTCTATCAGAAATTTGCTCGAGAAGTACTTTGGTTTGGGCTAGCTGGTCCATGCCAAGCTTCTCTACTTCATAGTGAACATAGCAATACTTTGGTGATAGCGACTAAAATGTGACATGGTACACAAAGAATTCAGGTTAGTGTTTAGAAACATTTATTCCTAGAGACAGAGGACATGAAAATATTGGAACAGAACATGTACAGACACATAAAAGTTTGTCACAAAAAATCGTATACATATGCACATAACGTTGTAAATGAAAGCCCAAATAAAACGCGAATATGTACACTTTACGTATTTACATCACATGGCTGCCAGAATTGAACAGACATCACCCTACCAAAACCAGGCAGACCAAAAAACAAGTTTGTTTAGAAGCACTCTACACCATCTACTACGAAAGAGCCATGAGCTGTAGCGGCTATGCAGCAGTACAGAAACCGAGACCACCGGTTGCTTTAACAAAGGTGTGTTTAGAAAAAGCGGTTAACAATTTAGAGTACTAGGTACTCTACTATGGGAGAGCATAAAGCCGTCCCGTAGGCCTCTTGCGCTGCCTCCTGAACTAACGCACGGTTTTGGTGATCTGGTGGGGATGTGTATTTTTCGATATTATCAGTTATCTACTTACTATACAACAAACAGTCTGGCGTGTTTCGAAACAACCGTGCAGATACACATTTGTGGCACTGGTTTTAGACGACAACTCGAGCGTCCCCTCAAATATCATTATAGGTTCTTAAATTAGTGATCAGTCATTTTAAAACATGTTATACAGGAACAACAGACTGTAATTCTCGGATCCTTCCAACTTTACCGGAAAGGAAGCACAAGCGCTTAGAAAGAAGGTCAGATGGCACAGCTGTCTCGCGGATTTGAAGGGCAAGCGAACCACACCTTCGTGAACGAAGCTTATTTATATGTAGTGTAATATGGTGTCATCGATCGTCAGATTCGGAAGGGCCGACGAAGTCTACGCGGGAGCACTCCACTCTGGTGGAAGGCAACAGGGAGGAATCTACCAATCAAACACATGCGCTCTCTTTGACCATAGATCTGGCGCAAATGGCAGGGTAACAATAGAGCGTCGATACGCGCGTCTTGCTTGAGTGGATACGCTGCACAGAGCGACGCTACGCTAGCGAAACGTGAGCTCCGACGCGAGGCGCAACCGCCGTTAGCAGCGTCCGCTGGCACGCCCAAAGTTGGCACCATTTCAGGGAACGTTCATCCGCCCGTCCGTCCATACAACCGTCTCCTATCACAATAAAGCACTTGTGCGTCTTTTAAGCATTGGAGGGGAGTTAGCGCCGCAGCGTCATCTAGTGAGCACTCCGAGTACAAGGAGTGACTACGATGGACAACGATGGAATAGCCTACAACATAAGGAGCTTCGCCGCTTAAACTGCGCTAGATTTAGCTTTCTACTCTGTTCATTGGATTCAGGGAGG
This sequence comes from Rhipicephalus annulatus, assembly GCA_013436015.1. Classification (NCBI taxonomy): domain Eukaryota; kingdom Metazoa; phylum Arthropoda; class Arachnida; order Ixodida; family Ixodidae; genus Rhipicephalus; species Rhipicephalus annulatus. The sequence goes on from WOVY01010764.1 coordinate 2,112,627, forward strand.
AGTTTAGCCACAGCGCTAGCTGGCTATTTGCGACACCATGACTTCTAAACATGAGGTTGAGGATTTGATAATTCTGTGACCGCAGCAACCATTCCTGGCAATCTACGCTGTACAACGTTGTCAAAACAATTGCCACAGTTTAACCATAATGTTTGTCACTTGCCTTTTGAGACGGAATTTCATGTGAAGACAGAAGCCTGAAGCGATGGGGGATTATTTAACAGGGAATGACGCTTGAGGCAACGTTTAGTCATGTGAACTCATCCTCCTTAGGGCATCAACAATGAAATAAATGTCACTGTCTCAAGAAAAAACTTTTGCTGAAATATCGGTTTTTACAACATTTGCTGTTCAAATACTTTTTACCTGCTCGTTCGAGCCTACTTTTTGAAGTGCACGAACAAGAGGTACATAAAGGACAAAATCAAGGCAGGGAAATTAACAGGAGCCTAGCCCAGTAGGCTACCGCGCACTGGGGAAGGAGTGTTAACGAGGAGGAGGAAAAGATCAATGTTTCGGTTGACATAAAAGTAGTTCCGTACTTGACAACACAGATGGCGAGTCAGCCTCGTGGCTGAAATTAGAGTAGCTCATTCACAGATGTAAGCAAGTTGTCCGCAGTCTGTATGCGCAGTTACTAGAACTTTCCGGAATCCCAGCCATTTCAATGGCCTTCTCAGCCCGCACACTCGGAGGTGTGAGAGTGCCACCACAGCTTCGCGACGTCACGCCCCAGAACGTGCATGTCTGAATTTCACCGCTTGTACGCGCATTTATCAGCGTCTTCAGTAGCTCGCCAGGCATGGGGCCTGACTGGACCTTCTCCGTTCTTGTGAAAATTCTTCAACGTTGTCTCCTAGAAAACACCATGCCGGCGACGTGAACCGCAAAAGCGCTGGCCTACCTTTTTTGTTATCCTCCTTTCTACCCGGTACACCAGGTACAGTTGTCAGAGCCTCTCGCGGCGACTCTTTGCAACCTGAAGCGGCGCTGTTGGTAACCCGAGCCAGCGCTCCCGAGCAGACGCCGTGACACACGTCGGCGGGAAGACTGCTAGCGTTGCTGAAACCAACAGAGGAATTGATCAAACCAACGCCTCCTAGAAAATCTGGAGGCGTTGATCAAACTAAAGCTCGATGAAACGTATCTAGAACGTGCTACCAATGCGATGTCGTAAACGAGTTGAAAATAATGCCACCCAAATGAACAGGTTTCGAGAGAAATAAACGTGTGAAAAGAAAGAAAAAAAAAACATTACAACGACCGTTATTTGTGGGCTTTTCAGCCTTGAGATCATGTGTTGATAAGAAAAGTGATGTCTTTTCGAACTGTCAAGAAATCCAGTTTTTCTGCGTGCCCAGATGCTCACCAAGCCTCGGGAAAAATCACAGCATATCCACGGAGTGCATGATGATGAGTAGGGCGAAGCGTCCATCACTCCATCCGTGCTTCTGTATGTCTGTTCGTTCTTGACTCCGTCCGTCCGTGCCGGCATCTGTGCGACCGTCCGTGCGTTCATCCGTACGTCCAACCCTGCGTCCGTCCTTGCATCTGTCTGTCCATCCATCCATGCGTCTGTCCATCCATTCATCCGTCTAGTGACACTCCAAATACCACCATCTCGCATCTTTTCACAATATATTCATCATATAGAAGTACCACGATCCAGCGGACATTCCAAGGACTTAACGAGAAATGGCACGGCCAAACTAGAGGAGTTGCACGCGCGCACTTTCATGCGGCCTGAGCTTCGTGTCTAGTTCCCACCTTTCTCCCACGCTATAGTTTATGGCACTGCAGCCCAACCCTCGCCAAACCTTGCTACAACCAAAGAGGTTGCGCCCAGTGAGTTTAACGTGGTAACTCTTCCAGGTCAGATAGTGTTCAAAGTACGTCCTTCTGACACTACTTTTTTTATTAAGCATCAAATTCAAAGTGAATTATATTGGAGATTGAGTCACCGATACTCGTCTCTGTAGCTTAGTTCAACAGAAACAACTATCATTTTGTTTATGATTAACGTGTGCGGGTTTCCTCCTCAACTCAAATGGGTGCGCGTGCGTCGTTCCTGTAGTCCGGTTGTGGAGGTGGCTACCTACTACTACTACGACTACTACTACTACTACATACATCGCGGATGCACGACACATGGCTTAGGGAGTTTCATCCCCGAAAGTTGCAGATACCTTCAGAGAGCTATTTGCGTGAGCAGTGACTCGAGGTGATTTCGAGAGATGACTGGGCGTCAACACGTAACGCTGTATTGTGCACTACGGAGTAACCGACAGGAACTCTGCCGCAAGCTGCGAGTGGGGCAAAGCTCTTCGTAGGGATACGCACAGCCACATGGACAGGCCGTATGGACGAACGGATGGACGGAGGGAGGGACGGAGGGACGGATGGACAGACAGACACGCACGGGTGGATGGTCGGACGGATGGACACTACAGGTACTGCCATCTCGCTTTTCATCATATATTGATCATATACAAGTACCGCCATCCAACGGAGATTCTAAGGACTAAACGAGAGGTGGCTACTATGACGACGTGGGACGTACGACTCATGACGTACAGAGCTTTGCCCCTAAAAAAAAAAAAAAACCTGTCGCGAGAAGCTCTTGAATTGTAGCCGCGCTTTCTACCACAAAATCACTGGCAATTGTTGAACTGGCGCTTCTCCGACGCGATTCACGAAGCAGCCAGGTGCGGCACTCCACCGACGCAATGTTTGCCTCACGTTAAAGAACCCCAGGTGGTTGAAATTTCCGGGGCCCTCCACTATGGCGTCTCTTATAATCATGTGATAATTTTGGGACGTTAAACTCCCTATATCAATCAATCACTTAACGTTGCTGATATCATCGCTTTCGCTGGCTCCGGAGGTACAGTCGCTAGCACCACCACACATCGCCCGCTCGAAACGCGTGGCAGCGTTCATCTAATGTCAAAGCCGGTGACGTGCCAGGCATATGCCATCTTTGACTGGTCGTTTCGGGGCGCTCTGTAGAGAGAGAGAGGGAGAGGTTGAGTAAAAGAAGTGACGCAAACTCTCTCTCTCTCTCTCATGGCCAATTTCTCGTGGCCGATTCTGGTGGCTATACGCATAAACATGCTGTAACGTCGCTCGATGTTATAATTGTGGCGGTCCTGCAGCGACTTCCTTATCGCTGTGTGCATGTTCTTTTGGATATTCTGTCGTTTTTTTTGTGTGTGTGTGGGAGTGATGTTCTTTGAAGCCTTCATTATAGTTCTCTCGTACACACACTTGAGTACGTTGTTGTTACTTGCGATTCGGAAGTTACAGCAAACCACGACGTGCGCGTCTCACTCATACTGTGCGGCGGGAAATTCCTGCGTCAACAAGCCTCGCCTGATTAGAGCAAGTAACGAGGTAGGCTGAAGAACTACAACACTCCCGCCCGGCCACGCGTCACTCTGCGACCAGGAAAGGTGGCCGTGATGAAAGTTCTTTAATCACTGCCCGGTTTCCTCCATCCAGAATAATAACTCTGGCACGCGCACAGTTTGCCGCTGGTATATCTTTACACGCTGCGCCTCCACTGAAAAAAAATAAGTGCCTATATATATATATATATATATATATATATATATATATATATATATATGGTATATGGCACAACGGGAGCGTTGTCAACAAGGATAAATATATTTATTTCCCAACAGTTTCGGGAGGGGACCTCCCTTCATCAGGGGATGAGTTATCTCATCCCCTGATGAAGGGAGGTCCCCTCCCGAAACTGTTGGGAAATAAATATATTTATCCTTGTTGACAACGCTCCCGTTGTGCCATATCCCATACCTTCACGAAGACTAACTGGCCCATTGAATTATTACTCCCACCTATATATATATATATATATATATATATATATATATATATATATATATATATATATATATATATATATATATTCATCTAATTAAAGCAGTTTTCTTGGAAGTTGGAGTAGGGATTACTACGACATTTTGTTAATAAACACCAAAAAAAAATAAATGACGTGCACAGCAAAGGATAGTATTACGAAGCCGAGTAGCTTTTTAGTGGTATTCCGGTTAAATAACACAGAATAAATTGGCTAAGCTTGTAGTAAGCTCTAAGCTACGCAAACCTTAAAACAGCAAAACTGGATGACTCGACAGACCATAATCTCTTGCTTCTATAGGTTGTTTTTAAAACTTAGGTTGGTGGTGAGGGCTCTTTCTAGGATGTTTTTAGGAAGTTTCTAAGCTTCACCTAGGTGATCCTAGGTCGTTTCTGCGTCGATTCTCAGCGCAGAGAAGTTCTAGTTTAACCACGCAAAGTGATACACACGACATCGATGTACAACCGGAGGGAAACTCGTGTTGAAACCGAAAGTTCATAGATTTACGAGCACGCTGCCGTAAGCGTAGGCCTTCCATCCCTTCATTGTCTTCTCGCCACTACCAATGACTTTACCATTGCCTAGATGGTTGGGCTACCAATGGCTTTACTATAGCCTAGAGGGTTGGGCTAACTGCGACCTTTTTTTAAGGGTATGAGTGCAATGGAGATTAGTCGGACTTACGCAGCTCCTGTGGCACATTTTATGAATCGTTGAGGGCACACGTACTACGGCAGCTTAAAAAAAAACTTTGCAGGTCAAAGATCGATCGCCCTAGCAGTCCCATGAACCATTAAAGCTAAAACGTGCGGCCACTTTGTTTATCAGTGGGTAATTGAGACACTTGATAAATGTATTAGCTCAATTATTGATTACTGTCTGGAAATCTTAAATGGTGTTCACTACATTGGAGTTTTTTTTTATTTTTACAGTTTTAGGCGACCAGTATTGTGTAATCGGGCTAACAATTTATATGGCACCAACGCGCTAGCCTTAAGGACTTAAATGGGGTGAAAAGTTTAAGAGCCCCCACTACAGCGTGTCTCGTAAATCGTATCGCACTTTCAAGACGTAAAACACCAGCAATGTTTACTAAATAAACACGCTAGGATGTTTTGCGCTCATAGCATGGACAAATTTTGGTTCCACCAAGCGAGCGCCCTTGTAAAAGTCGCATTTGATGTAGCACGGGTCATTTCCTGAAGGGTACCCACGAGTAAGAAGAATTCATAAGAGGTGGAAGCACATGCTGCTGTGTTGTTCGAGAAGTTCTAGTAGCTTTTGCTGCACTGTCAATGGAAACTACGGTGATGCAGGGAGCATTTTCTGGCTTTCCTGTTGCTTTACAAAGCTTTGTTTCTTCTATTTATGCAACCGCAATAAGCATGTCCCAGAGCTTCGGCCCAAATACTATTTGGTCGGTAACTGTAGTAAATATTCTAGCAATAGTGGGTCACTTGGTGAGCTTCTTAGTAGATTTCAAATTAGCTTAAAGAAGCGCTGGTCATCTGCCTTCTCGGACTTAGTGACAGACACTTGGAACAAGCTGTTGCATAAGCGTGCATAAGCTTTTCCAATGAATGAATGAATGAATGAATGAATGAATGAATGAATGAACGGGAAGGAAGGAGGGGGATGGAGGAAAGAAAAAACGATGGAAGAAATACGAATAATAGTATGGCTAAATTATGAATGAACTAACTGATATTTTTTTTTATTCTTCTCAAACATAATGCACTATTTAAGGAAAGCCACGTCAATTTATACCTCACAAGACCGTTTGAGGCTCAGTATATCTATTTGATTCCCGGTAAATATCCCCTGTGAGTTTTGTCAAGACAAACACATCAGATATCACTCGACCTGACCATGAAGCCCATGTTTATTCAGCTCTTTGAAAATAGTTTTTTTTATAATTTGTTCCGCTACACGGGGCTGACGAACGGAATAAAAGAGGCACATATTTCCCTGCTACAGGAAATTATGATGAACTACCTAAAATGTGTGAAATTTCTATAACGTAATGCTTATACACTGACTATTGTTTTAATGAAGGAAAAATGGTGCAGCCTTCTTTACGCAAGTTCCAGTGATTAATCTGGTATCGCGTATAAATAAATATCGACTGCAGCCAATTATTTTCCAGTTTTATTCAAAAAGATTGAAGTCCTATAGGCTCTAAATGCGTACGCAATGTGTTTTTGTTTGTATGCATTTTGAAGTAGTATCTTCAACATTAGTCTTGATAGGCGGTGCTTCGAACGACTCGTCGAAATCAGCAGTGCCTTCAGGAACGTGATCCGCTAATTATACCAAACACATTGATGTTAAGTCAAGACGCCGTGGTTAAGAAGAAGGTACAATTCATACTATTTGCAATGTTGCCATGCTCATTTTTGGTCAGTAGTGCAAAAAACTGGCAAAAACAAGTTGCCTCCAAATATTAGGAATAATGTCGTTCAAGAGGATATGAATTCATACAAAGACAACCTGCATCAGCATACGAGCACCAGATGTGGCTCCCAAAAATATGCCTTTTGATCCATTGTTGAAGAAGGTTCCACGCTTGACAGCAGTTTTGTGGACCTTCGAAAGGATGAAACTTTAAGTTGATGAATTCAGTAATCAGCCTTAGTTAATCCCGTGCGAGTACTTAAGGTGACGAAAACTCAAGAGCTTCCAGTATCTTACGTAGGTGCGCAACAGCTGTGACCAAGAACTTGGGCTGGTTTTAATTACTTCCGTCTACATGTCGGCATTGTACGACGTTCACATGCCTGCCCTACAAGTCGGTAATCAGTTCCGTCTACATGTCAGCAGTACATGACTCAAGATTTAGTTTCCTTAATAAAGGAGGGGGGTAGGAAGCGCGGCCAATTATATGGCGTGAGAATATTTCGTAGGCGTCAAAACGTGGAGCTTTGCAATCATGCTATCGTACTCAGTATAGATTCTCTGGTGCGCTAGCTCCTGGAAAACATGACGCACGTTCCCAACAATATTCATGTTACGTACAGCGTATAGCCTGGGTTTCGAAAAAAAAAAGGTTTAGTGGCATGGACAGCGCGGATAAATGCAACTTGACCTCTTCCGGGGAGCTTGTTTCTGTAAACATGGGTACGTTTTCAGGGTGTTACCCCACACCCTTCTACATAGTCCTATAAAATGGGCACCAATTCAGGCCTACCGAGTCACTCAGTCGAATTTTTGTAACCATTGTCATATGATGCAACCAGTGTCTTATGATGTTGCATGTCAATTGCAACCAGTTTCTTATGGTGTTATATGCCAATAACGGTTAACCTCTAATCTTGGCCCCGTAAAACTAGGGACTTTGGGCAGGCTGCTATGAGCAGCAGATCATTTGGTTCATTTGCGATTTTGCGTTCTTTGCGAAGTTTGTTCTTGCTCGCACTCGTCTGATGAAGAAAATTTGATAAAAATTGTCGCGGTGAAATCCTATCAGCAGCTTGGCACCTTTAACTACTGCCTTAACACGACGAATACAGATTGTCTACGAGCAGCGCCGTTAAGAGAACACTGGTCCAGTCCAAACGGTAAAAGCAAGCCAAGGAAGCAAACAAGCAAGAAAGAAATGAGTTCACAAGTAGCATACGCTATCACTCAACAAGCCGAAGTGAACAAAGGCAAATAAACTTGCCACCAAGAAACGCAACTTTAACAGAGAAAACAGTCAATTAAAGCTCGAAAAAATACAATTGCTGTCGCAAAAAAAAATGGCAGCATATTCGCGTAGTGAATGATGGAGAGTGGGGCGAAGCATCTGTCCGTCCATGCGTCCGTCTGTTTGACTGTCCGTGCGTTCATTCGCCCGTCCGTGCGTGCGTCTGTTCGTGCGTCCGCACGTCCATCTGTGCGTCCATCCCTGCGTTCGTCTATGCATCTGCCCCTGCGTCCGTCCATGCGTCCATCCGTCGGTGCAGCCATCTGCGAGTCCGTCCATGCATCTGTCTGTGTGTCCATTCATCCATCTATTCAACACTCCAAGTACCACTGTCTCGCATATTTTCATTATATATTCCGCATATGCACCACCATCCAGCGGACATACCAAGGATTAAACTAGAGGTGGCACACGCACACTTCCTTACGGTTTGCGCTTCGTGTCTACTTCCCACCTTTAACAACCTCGGGTTCATGGTATATACTGGTTCACTGTATTCATGGCACTGCGGCACAACGCTCGCTAAACCTTTCTGAAACCAAGGAGGTTATGCCCAGCGAGCATAACGTAGCAACCTTTTCTTTTCAGATAGTGCTTTATGTACATGCCAATGGCTGCTAAGGCGGAATGAGAGACAAGAGAATTCGGCTCTTAGTTAACGCGCACGCTTCGAATTTTTTATTTTTCAACAACGCACAGAAGAAAGCTCTCACCGGCACCACATTGGAGGTCAAAATGTAAAACTGGTTACACACTACGACTACTACGACTACGAGAAACAAACAAGTGCCGCTATAAGGAGCTTCGCCCCTAAAAGAAGCAGGAGGAGAAAAACGCGCTGGTAGCGTGAGTCACATCGCGCGCGAAGTGTCAAGGTGACGTCGAACTTTCCACTCCCAGCGACACCGACGCAACAACCTAATCACGTATCACCGTTGCGCCCCACTTGTTCCGCCCGTCGCCACCACACGGCGCTGGCGCGATAAAGCTCGGTCCGCGAACGATCCCCGCGGGAAGCGTCGGATGGCCAGCGTCTCCACCACGTGTACTCTCGGTAACGCAGCACGACATGCGGCGGCACCATGATGGATAGCCAGCCGTCGGCGAGAGGCCGCCACAATTTTCCGCGGAACACGCAATGTTTGCAACCTTGGACCCGAGCCGTGGTGTACAGAGATGTTCTTTTGAATTCCTCGCCGCTCTCCGCGTGCTATCTCTCGTAGCACGCCTTCTCCACAGCGCACTCTTCCTCTTCTGTTGCTCGCAGTAGGCGGCATAGTTCAGGGTTAAGCCGGAGGCCGAGTGTTGTATCTGCTCTGCGCTTGCAGCGGGTTCAACGGACCGACTGCGTTTCACCGTTGGGCAAGCGTAGGAAAACGCTCGTGTCTTTCCATTAGATGCAGCACAGATCCTCCGATTCATAGCGCGATGGCTCAGCAACTGCGCCGTCTCAGTAAAAGAGGTCGAGACACATGATTGTGGGAACTGGATGCAATAGCATGAATAGAAAATCAGCACAGATAAACAAATGCGGATGATCTGTTGTAAATTTTCATCGACACACTGGCTTTGCTGAGAGGCAAGGTTAAAGTTCGGCTGGGCCGTAATGAGGCTCTGAATACTCCAGAGAGGGCATGGGCAAGGAGTGCCCACTTGGATATTTGTCACACCATGCACCCGTTTCGGGAGCAATAGTTACTCTTCGATTATCCGCATGCGACAGCATAGCCTGTCCGACGCCATTGCGTACGCAACACTCAGTGTCTCAAAGCAGAGCCTCGGGCGCTGCGGGATGGGCAGGGGGTGAATAATATAAGGGGCCACATTGTAGCAGAATAGAATGATGTTTCGTGAAATGTACCTGTAGATTCTTTGGAACGGGATACCCGCCGTGGAGACTCCGTGGCCTTGGTATTCTCCCCTGGAGCAATACGTAGGTAGGTCGAGTGCCTATGAGCCAGCTACGTTCCAACAAGGGGTTTGCTTCAACAGAGGCGAACTTGACTTTGCGTGTACGTTAACCAATCAAAATCTCATACAGAATCATTCAGTATGCCTTGACTGCGAAGGGCGGTAAGGCTTGGAAACAGGCACATAACTGAATGGAACTGAACAACGCAAACACTGCGTCTGCATGCCTTTGACACAGCTCACTGTACAGATTTGGGTTGTGGAAGAAGAAGAAAAAAGCTTGGTTAGCACAAAGCACTTCATTGCCTATAAAACTGGACAACGTCATGTGGTAGGGTCCCTGCTCCAAAACAACACTGGCTCTCGACATGCTTTCTGCGCTCCAGACTAACCTGACTTGTTCTCAAAGCAGGCCTGGACAGCAATTTCTCGCACCTCGTGGTTAACTCTTCTTCCTCTTCGGTGGAAGCCGTGCACATTGGTGTGAAGTGGTAAAGCGTTGGTGTGCAGAATATGCGTAATCTGTGAAGGTTTGTACATTGTTCTGCCAGGAGCCTGCGCAACATTGCTCAGTGCACGGCTGAAGGGTACTTGTGTGGTGCTCAGAGGAGTCTTATGAATAGCCTGCAATATTTCAACACGTCTATATAACTGATCAATAAGTGCTGGGTCCTTCACGAAGTTTTCATCATAAGTTCAGAAATTAGTTAAACCTCAAGCCAGCTCATCTACGTAGATGATCCCTCATTTCATCAACATGGAGCTCATCTACATAGCTAACCTACACAGAGGACCCAACTTTTGAGTATACCTAACGTCCATTTCTCTGCTACTTCCGGCAAAGATCCGGTCTGCTTTCTCTTCGAGCCTTGGTTGTAGAACCGAGAATGTTTAGTAGATCTTTTTCAATAGCTGCGGCATTGTACATTGCGGACACTTGCGACTTCCTCCGTATATAGGAGTTGACAACCGGATGGAAATCGGTGGTGCTGAGCGTTGGCGGTTACTTCCAACGGAACACTGATAGCTCTGAAAGTAGCAACATGTCAAGGTTACGAGGCATCGCATTCAACACTTAGCGGCCAGTATCGCGTGTTCTTGCGTAAGTGTGAACAACGCTCTCGGCATTCTTTCATCGCGTGTCGCAAAGCACGAGCAACGAAACGAGTTCAACGCACCACATATCTCTGCACGTCTCGACATGCATTGGCCGAGCGTAAGTGCAAGATTTCCACGCTGTCAAAGAAGCATCGTGCGTTGAATGGGGCATCGTCTGGGAGGCTGCCACGGGTGCCAAAAAAGGAGGCCGAGATACAAACGCAAAGTCCGGCTAGGGAGAGCGCAAAATAGATCTCACGAGCTCTCGGTTGACGTCACGGCAAGATCTGCGAGAGCGCTTTCTTCCGTGTGCGTCACGTTTTGTTGACATGTTGCGTCGCCTGCTTCCTCGGCTGATGTTTGATGGTGCCTGCCCTGTGACCAGAGATCTCGCGTTATGGAAGTCTGCGTCAAGTTGAGGGATTTCTCTTTTTCTTGTCCGAAAGTGTAACACAAATGAAAAGGCTTTACGATTATTGCTTGATTATTTGTGAATACCTGACTAATAGCTTTACATCAGTGCAAACTTAATCTGTGTCCTTCTGACCAGGCTTCGCCAGTTTTAGTGTTGTTACATGACTGGATGATGTTATTGTGATGTTATTTTTAGCGCTAGCGGTGAACACTTGACTGAATTTCAGGGGAAATATAGTGTTGCGCTATGCTATAGGAATGTATTTAGCGTTTTTTTTTGTAGTTACGTTATTGCACTTTGTGAACATGTGCAAGTTTTCTTGACGTGACTGGCTTACATGAAGTATTCTTATAGAAGTGTGTTTTTTTCCCTGCAATGTGTCGCCTTTCCCCAATTCAGTTATCTGTGAAAAAGATTAGCATAGCAGTGGTAGTGATAGCAATATTAGCAGTTAAAAGTGATAGCAACTCATAAACAACATGTCTGTATATTACAAAAAAGCGCGTCCTCCCCTAAAGCGCACAAAGCTTGAAACAGCGAAATCGGACGATTCCGAAGCTATTTTGTCTAAACCTTAGGTAATTGAGTGATCCATGTTTTCCCCAGGTTTCTTCCAGATTGATTCTGAGAGCATACAAGACACAGTCACAGACATGACAGGGTCGTCTGTATTCAAGAGAAAAACTCGGGATGAAACATAGCGTTTGTACCTTTCGAAGAACTACGGGCATGTTGTGATTGGTGTAGGCCCACTATTGTTTCGGGCTATCGGCCCCATCGCCGTCACTTCGCTTAGGCTAACCCTTCTTCATTTTTTGATAAATAGTTGTGAGTATGGGGAGTTGATACGTTTCTGTGACGCATACATGATGATGACGATTTTCTAGTAGGTCGCACAAAATACGGCTAGATTGAAGAGTTTAGCTGTTTAAATCGCGCACATGATCTGACGTAATGATCAGAGGTTCGTCAAGAAGCAGCGTTGATTCGAACTATGCATGCTGACCGCTAGCGTGTTAGTTTTACAAGCACATCGGTAATGTTTCAATCGACAGTCAAGAAAAAAGAAACGTACGCAATTTACTGCGAAGGACTAATGGAAGTCGAGAAAAACCACTCTGGTGTCTGCTTATTCTGACCGTGGATATCCTGATGCAGTTCGCGCACGCAATGTTGACGAGAAACATGAAATTCTGTGTGCACAGAGACAGACAAAAAAAAATGTCAAGCGCACGTGCATGCGGGTACCAATGGCTATGTAAATTCTGCGGGAATAGTTCTAAAATAAAATATTAATATGTTTTGGAAATCGTTGATTACCAAGAAATGAAACTGAACAAACTGAACAAAATCATTATTGTCTGTGTTCCAAGATAAGTATTATTCAACAAATGAAAACCTCGTTATAAGGTGTGGAACATAAAGGTCTTCGTTATGTTCCATAACAGTGTCTCAGAGGTACTTGATAATTAATAAGAAATATGTCAAGATAACTGGTAATCAAACTTGACACCTAGAGGTATACGACTCTCTTCTAACAAATATAATTACTGATATTTAAATAGTGTGAATTTCTTCTTGTAGACGTTAGCCGTTTTATAACATAGCATCAGGCTGTATTAGAGAGATGTGCTGTATTATTACATTTAATTGGCAGAAAGTTAACTCTTCATATGTTTTATTTTTCTTTTCAGTTGTCGCGTCTGCTGCTCTAAAAACGGGAAATATGCAGTGAATTTATAATGAATTCTTGTCTTACATGAACAATGCGTCTTTATTCATCACGCAACCTAACACCCCTTCAAAGCCGTTGAGACAAGCAGCTGTTCAAGCGAATGCTATGAATCGAATTATAAAATGACAGGGCAATTGTTTGTTTTTGCACTTGCCCAACCCCACGCCGAAGAGCTCTTCAGCACGTTAAGTATTAATCCTGTAAGTAGCATTTCACACAGGATTTGCAGGCATAATAAAGGATGCGTAGTGAGTTAAGTTTTTTTTTTGTCATTGTGTCTTGATTAGGGAAGACGCAAGCATGGAAATAGGCGGGATTGAATGAACGTTTCTTTAAGATAAGTGGCCTGAAGGTTGCTCGTAAACTTGGACAATTACAGCAATGTTGATGGCAGCGCTTGTTTACTTCTATATGAAATGCAAGGCGAATACCTCTGGCAGCCAGTCGTCGCAGTCTTACACAGTATTTCTTTTTGTGTGACGTACATCTATTGTACACGGAGATACGTCTCGCACCAACTGAAAAAAAAATAGTGCTTTAGAAAATAAGGGAGAAAGGTCGTTATATTTGTTCCGCAGTACCGCACTTAGTTTAGTTCCCTACGCAACGGTACTCTCCCCGTCTCCAGTGGAAAATTTCATACAAATGTTATGAAATTAATTCTTCACCACTCAGTCGTTATAAAAAGAACGCAAGTGATGTGTGCTCTCTTTTCACTATACTTAAATAGCGTTCTTCTTGGGAATGAGCATTGTTACGCATTTCTTGAATATCATTGTAGATGTCATTCACCCGGAAATAGTTTTGGGGCCGAATGGCAAGGATTGCTGTCGCCTATACCTGCGTTTAATATGTCAGGAAATGAAGCAATATTCTGACTTTTTTTGCAGCAATGTGAATTTAGGTGATTACGCTTTCGTGTGTTGGATTCAGGGAACCACGGCAATATTTCTCCTGAATCATGACATACACACCCACATTTCTATGAGTTTTATTTGAGCTGAAGCAGGCAGATAGTGAGCAATACTCTTCCGAGAGCCTGCAAATGCCTCCAAACAAGAGAAAACGCTCGTACGTAACAGTGTGAGGTAATGCTGTGGAGTCTGCATTCACCCACAGCATCGCAAGTCTGCATATGTACACGCGTACAGAATGCATGCTACCCCCTCGCCCACCTCATATCTGCCTTCAGACAACACATCATTAGATCCATCAACCTTTTGTAGATCTGCGAAGAACAGTGCGGCAGACATACGTTGGAACAATGCTATACCATCGCGACATTTGTGATGAACGATTGCTGGGGATGTGCTAGGGCTTCACCGAACTGTAAGACTGATGCGTATTTTTGCTGTTGCTTTCTTATTAGTTACGACCCGAGGCATATGCAGCGTACATTGCTGTAGACCGTGGAAGTATCTGATGTATCTTCGGGTGCACGGAATATAATGTGTTGCGTTTACGGGCCGTGTTCGCGGAATGCGCTCGCAAACGTATCTACGTGCATAGGCTGAACAAGCGAATACAGGTGCCTTGCGGCCCACGCGTGCGTGCAGTTTATAGCGTACGCTATATGTTTGTATGTCATAAATAAGCGAGCTTTCGCTAGATTCAATGGATTTGTCACTGCGTTAGAGCACCACCTTTTCGGGAGCTGTGCGGGATGCGGTAGTGTGGTCGGGCAGGACATTTTCTTTATAAAATATCCGCCTACTATTTCTTTACCCCCTCCTACATTTTCTTTATGAAAGATACAATTTCCCCCGCCCTCAAATCTTGCCAGGAAAAAAATTTACCGGGCAGAATGTGAAGGAAATGGGAGAAATGTGACACCATCACAGATGAAATTTCTATATGCAAAGAAAAGCACTATCTTCTAGGGGAAGTGGAGAAAATGGTATACTGTTAGGGGCGTGAAGCCCCACTCCCTACCTCCTGCCCAGCGTCGTGACATGCAATCATCCCACGCTGTTAACATCGCCATTGTCCGGTCTTACGTCACGAATAACTTGCACTTCAAGACAGAGACATGGATTTCGGCAGAGCCTCAGCCAGTGGTCGCGTAGGCGGAAGCAAGCATTCATATCGCCACCCCCATCTGAGCATGACGTCAGTAAGCAGGTTACGTTAGTGGACCGACAGGACCATGGGCCTTGTCGATCAACGTTCGTAGTGAATCGGGACGTTCGTTTCTTCGTCTCGTACACCACAAGTAGGCCGAGACATTCATATGCGGCACATCGTTCGGGGACGCATTGCAGCCATTTCGTAGTAGACGAACAGTAGGAAGCGAATCCGTGCATCTCTAACCGAAGCAACTGCATTGTTAGCGGAGGTGGCATGGTTTCCTCACCTGCAGGCTCGTCCATACTACGCAGCACACTATCTGTTTACCCGCTATGGAAACAATGCCCGCCATTTACTGTCTGTCCGTCAGGTCACACGCACGCTCCGTGGGATGTTGAAAGAAGGGGCGAAGACAGAAGAAGTGCCGAACCATGTACCACTTCAAGTACTCTATCTACATTCGCAACGATAGACAAATATAACCGGTATCTGGCTTAAGTAGACGAGGAATTGTTCTGACAGTCGCGGTTGCCTTTCGTTCAATATCCCTCCAGTGTGCACGCGCGTGCGCGTGCGTGTGTATGTGTATGTGTATATGTGTTTCGCTCACCATGTGCACTGGTGTGTACTCTCATAGCTCGGTTTGTATGGATGTTGTTGGGAATCCCACCGCTGCTGACCAGTTGTTGTGATCCCGGGGTGCTGTGGTAGCGTGGTGTAGCTCCGGGTTGAGGAAACGAACGCTTACGAGATGGGGATACGAAAAACAAACAGGTTTTACGGCACTATTTACAAATATTTACAGCATGAGGTTAAGAGTTCGCAAACCACGAACGTGGTGGTTGAACCGCTACACAGTTCAGAGCCATCACAAACTACGAACGTGGTGGTTGAACCTTTACTTGGTCCAGAGCGACGTCCCGCACTCAGCGGCGTCCTTATAAGCCCTGTCGGGCTCCTCCTTCTTGCGGGGAACACCAATCACACACACACAACCGGTGCAAGGTACGAGCAGGTACGGCGCACGTGAACATCCAATTTCGAGTCAAGATCACTGCACTTAAAGGTGGCGCCAGAGAGGCTCTTGCTCGTCGTGTATGTCGCTGTTCGAGGGGTCCCAAGCTTCGGACAGCAGACATCAAACGGTCCGCCAATCTGTCCGCTCAATTAGCAGGGCACTTTGTGGCGGCGGTCGCCGTTTCTTCAAAGGGATATGCTGTCTTTGTTGTCCCCTCTGGAACGACTTACAGCTTCGTGGCGACATGATGTCTCATCCGCCGGCTAGCCGGGACAATACCTGGCGGGCATAGACAAGCGGCGAGTCGGCTACTTCTTTGAGGATTAAAAGAGCGCCGCTCCTCGACGCTGGTTCCAAGAAAACCTGGGTTCCAGGCGTGGGAACGCGGCCCGGCTACACTTCTCAGCGACAGCATGGCGCCTACCGATGACGGTCATAACAGCTTCCCCCTCGCCAGATGAGTCACGGAGGGCAGCGGTCAACACTGCTGCTCGCAGGGACGACGAAAGGGTCAGTGGTTGAATGCCAGGAGCTGGCCTTCGCTTGTGGCATGGTCCGGGTGATTGCCGAATCTTCGACACCGTTTCTGAAACTGGACCACATGCACAAGCAAGCACTCGGCCCCCTTCGAACAAACCAAGCCAAAAGAGGGATGACAAACCAATTTTAATTACTAGCTTTAACAAAAGCTCACTCTCAGAACTCTCAGGACTCACTTGAGCTGAAAAACCAGACGTGCTACCTTACAAATTTACATAATAAGATGCACGACAAAAAAAAACTAAAATATCAATTTTGATACACCAAGAGCACTCCAGAATGGTTTAGAAAGAGCGACGGAGCACGCCAGCGTTTCCAATCAATTTGCCCTTTTTTTACCTAATGTCAAAATGATATTTTTGAAGAATCAAGCTCCGCCTCATAAGGCGACTGTTCTTTGATGTCATGGTTTGCAGCCAAGTAAGGAGAAAATGGTCTGTTCCTACTTTAAATTTAGCCCCTTGGAGATAACACTGCCACTGATGAATGCCCTACACAAGGCAAGCGCACTCCTTTCCTGAAGCGCAGTATGTTATCTCACCTGAGCCCAAATTCTGGCTCAAGTAGAATGCATCATACTCGTTGCCACTGTCGTCGAGACATATAACTGCAGCCTCCTTCTTTTTGTCGCTGACTACTTACACGGCTCTGTCCCGCTGAGCGCATCAGTCAGGAACTCAGATTCAGTGAGCGCTAATTTTGTCCGAACGTCCATCTTTGTTTACGGCCGCCCATAATTGTCTGCCACTGAGACATAAAGCTCTCTAGCTTTTCTTAATTTTTGGCCTACACTGTGGCCAAAATACTTTTAGTTTGCTCAGAATTAGAAAAAGCTTACTGTTCCGCTCATATGATCCCTTGATCAATCACTCTTCAAAGTATAGCCAACGAAACCGAGGGAAGAATCGCTGCTTTCTGCAGCTTCATTCAGTTAAAGTTACTTGCCTGTGCTAACGCCTCTGAGAAGAAAAAAACCACTGAGCTCTCTTGAGCGTTTTCAATTACCCTCAGTTCTACAGCGTTGCAAAATACACGGCACTACTAACCAAAACGCCTAATCCATCACAGTTTGTCTTAATGTTCATTCAAACGTTACGTTGTAACACAACGAGTACAACACAAAAATAATCCTAGATGCAATGCTCAACAAAAGCACCTCACAACAATTACATAGGTTAATGCTAAAACCATGCACCAATGGTCTTCAATTCTCATAGCGCGCAGCGACAGCTCCACCGTGTCGCGCCAAATTCAAGCAATTTACAAATTATTCGGCCTATGGTAACTTCTTCCCCAAATGCTCATTCACGACAAATCCACATGACAGTGAAGGCATACGACATTACCCCCAGCCTTTGAAAATACTAGAAAAATAACAAAACAATTTTTTTTAGTTTTTACCTTCTCGGTTATATTCGTACAAATTAATGGACTTCAATTTTCAGCCTTTAGTTCGGCGGTTTTCCTTTTCAAAAATTTACTCCGCATCATGTGACTTACAAACTTAAACAGACAAATATGCATCTCCAATTCAATGATCAGTAGCCATAATTTAATCCGCACGCACCAAAATTACTCAAACTGACCGCCCCCTTTTCTCAATTAGATTCGCTTGAATCGCACACGATGGGGTCGCGGTCCCGGCGGATTTCGAGCACGCCGGAGGCTACAAAACGTGCAACCGATAGGCTGTGTCCTGCCGTCACGCCTCATTCTGCACTTCGGCCGGCTTTCTTCGGTAATGTGAAAGGGGTACCAGAAGCAGGGGGGAAGCCTTTGCCATTTTTCTTTTGTGTACTCGCCTATGCGGTATTTAGCCACTCTGCCCTTTCGACTCTGACCCTTCGGGCAAGGCCGCTTTTCCGAAGTCGTCGAGCTGAACCGCGTGCTTCGTTGGGGTGACGCACCTCCCTTTCTCCCTCCACACCTGGCTCGCTGCTTGTGCCTCTCGGAACGCCACCATGGACGTTTCCTGGAACGGCTTAACGGCCTAGCCCTTCGTCTCTCTCGAGGTGGAGTGGGATCTGCCCTAGGCTTACACAGTGCGGTCTGCTTCCGCTTCTTTCGTTTTCGGCGATGTTTGCTTGCCCCCTTTCTCTCGATGCCATCGTCATGTCGCGTCGGTAACTGAGGTGTCGGGAAGCTCGTTGTAGCTTGTGCTACATTTTCCCCCACGCTCAAACATTCTGTACTCTGTGTCACGACGGACTGCCGGGCCAAATTATCTTTGTTAATGCTGATGAAACCATTAACTGGGCCCTCTCCGATGGCATCGCCGCACTCCTGAAGCGTTGCGTTCTCACTGTGTTTAGCCACTGTGCCAACCCCATCTGCATGTGACGATCTCGAGACGTCCTCTCGAGGCATGAGGATGGTTTCCAGCTTCTTACTGAGTCCATTAGGGCTGCTGGCACACACCTCATCCTCGCAAGGACCGTCTTTTGATACTGTCTCCACCTCGAGACCGGCCAAGGCCTCGTTCTCTACATCATTTACATTGATGCATTCGAGAATGCGCGGGCCTTCTTCTAGCGCGATTCCTGGTCGCGCTTTATGAGGCGCCTCAACTTCCGGCGCTTTGCGATGCGCCTCGCTTTCAGACTCCGGCCTGAGTCTTTCTTCCTTTTTGCTAACAGAGTTTACAAATCTCCTGATTAGCTCTGCTTTAATAACATCATAGTTGTTCGCGTGCTGCTCACTGAGTCGCGCAACAACATCCGCTGCCTCGCAGGGCAGAACCGTGAGTAGCTTGTGAGACCACGTGTCTCGCTCACACTTCAGTAGACTACACTTTCGTTCAAAGAGTCTAAGATACAGGCCCATATCCCATGATACCTCATATGGCTGCATGTACCTAGACATCTCGAACTCTGCCTCATTTTCGAGAAGTACTCCTTGCTGGGGTCCCATTCTCATACGCAACTCATAGTCTTGTTCGAAAAACTTTCTCTTGAGGCCTAGTTTTTCGTCTTCACTCTTTCCTTCCATCTGAGCTGCTCTTAGTTTTCGTTCGATGATGAGGTCCCATTCTTCACTTAGTTCCTCATCATCAGCCCCCAAATCATTAATCGCTTGAATGATCATGGGTTTTCGTGCCAAACCCTTTGTATCGATCCCCAATTCCTCACACAACAGCAACAAGTCTGACTTCTGCAGCTCCCGTAAGTCCATGATCGTACTGAGTGCTCGCTACTTCCAAAAATAACTTGCCGAAACGGCGAAACTGAGTCTTTCGGCAAAGTTAACTACCAGTTCTAAATTTTAACCCTCTTTTAGAACCTGGTTTACTCAAAGGAAAAGCCAAGCACTCACCCATACGTGATCCACGTCTCGAGCCAGCTGCTTCTCCTGGGCCGACTGTTGTTGTCACTTGTAGCTTCGAATCCGACCGTTGCCAACCAGTTGTTGGGAATCCCACCGCTGCTGACCAGTTGTTGTGATCCCGGGGTGCTGTGGTAGCGTGGTGTAGCTCCGGGTTGAGGAAACGAACGCTTACGAGATGGGGATACGAAAAACAAACAGGTTTTACGGCACTATTTACAAATATTTACAGCATGAGGTTAAGAGTTCGCAAACCACGAACGTGGTGGTTGAACCGCTACACAGTTCAGAGCCATCACAAACTACGAACGTGGTGGTTGAACCTTTACTTGGTCCAGAGCGACGTCCCGCAGTCAGCGGCGTCCTTATAAGCCCTGTCGGGCTCCTCCTTCTTGCGGGGAACACCAATCACACACACACAACCGGTGCAAGGTACGAGCAGGCACGGCGCACGTGAACATCCAATTTCGAGTCAAGATCACTGCACTTAAAGGTGGCGCCAGAGAGGCTCTTGCTCGTCGTGTATGTCGCTGTTCGAGGGGTCCCAAGCTTCGGACAGCAGACATCAAACGGTCCGCCAATCTGTCCGCTCAATTAGCAGGGCACTTTGTGGCGGCGGTCGCCGTTTCTTCAAAGGGATATGCTGTCTTTGTTGTCCCCTCTGGAACGACTTACAGCTTCGTGGCGACATGATGTCTCATCCGCCGGCTAGCCGGGACAATACCTGGCGGGCATAGACAAGCGGCGAGTCGGCTACTTCTTTGAGGATTAAAAGAGCGCCGCTCCTCGACGCTGGTTCCAAGAAAACCTGGGTTCCAGGCGTGGGAACGCGGCCCGGCTACACTTCTCAGCGACAGCATGGCGCCTACCGATGACGGTCATAACAATGTACACTCGTGGCGTCCTGGTCGTTCTTGCTATTGTACTCATGCGCTCTATTCGGCAAGCCCCGAAGCACACGCTTCTAATTTGACCCGATACAGCCAGTGCCCAGAAGAAGGAAGAGAGAGATTGTTGTTGAACCGAGTGCTTACTAATTGATTTAATTTGTGGGTTTTAACGTGCCAAAACCACCATAGGATTATGAGAGACGCCGTAGTGGGGGGCTCTGGAAATTTCAACCACTTGGGGTTCTTTAACGTGCACCCACATCTGAGTACACGGGCCTACAACATTTCCGCCTCCATCGGGAATGCTGCTGCCACAGCCGGGATTCGATCCCGCGACCTACGGGCAGCAGCCATGTACGTTAGCCACTAGACCCCCGTGGGAAAGCCCGAATGCGTACTATTGTGATGATAAGGTTGAGATCTATTTGAAGCCTGGAATAAACGATTTTGGAGGCTTGTGCAACATTCATTCCAGCATTATACATGTCTTGAAGATAACGCATGCGCTGATTAGTACGCTATATATGATATAAAGCTCGTATATGAGGCTCACAAAAAAATCAACCACCACACCGCTTCTGAACGATCTTGAATAACAATGGGAAAGAGTGTCTCTTTAACAGCGATGTCGCCCACTTGAAGATTTCCTGTTTGCTCGTTAAAAGCGCAACGAAACATTATACGCAATTCATGAAGTATCGCACAATCTCACCCTAAACGTGCACTTTTCATTCTGCGAATGCAGCGCCAGTTTCAGGACTAGCGGGCTCCATACAAGAAAAAAAAAGAACTTCGATCAACTGGTTGCCTTCTCGTTAGACGGGGAATGAGCCTTATTAGCAGGCGTATTCAACTTTTATCAGCGCTTCACAAACGAGCCTTAATGGCTGAAGCAGTGTTCACACCCAGCTGTAAGAAAAGAAATAATATCTCAGTATCTAGCTAATAGGTTATTCTTGCTTGGAAGAAAAAAAAAACACAGAATGAGAACAGTTTCAAAAGTACGAGGCTCCAACGAATAGCCTGATTCACTGGGTGCGCCGTTCTCGAGTACTTTCTGAGCCTTGAATACATGTAGATTTATTCAAGTGTCGTCGCAATTTTTTGCCTGATTACGCGAAACTCGAAGTAATAAGAAGCAAAGAAAAGTAATCTGTCGTACTGATGGGATTGGGTTGTTTTTGAACCATGCTTTTGTCTGTTCTGAATATTTCCTTTTACAACGTATTTGCGAAAATCATATTTACTTTATAACAAACAAAAAAAGCTCATACGCTCATCAATCCTGACATTGACGCGCTGCTTCCAGGAAATCTTGTGAGAGTTAATAACACTTCAGTGAAATGTATCTCCGGATATTCTGTCGATCACAAAAAGAAAAACACCATTGGCATTGCGTTGTAAACAGCAATGGCATTATGTTTAGCAAGCAATAATCGATTGATACTAAGACGCAGCTGCTTTTACGAATTGCAATATTGCCAACAGTACGTGTCAGACACGTCTTCATTCAACACGCAACGCAGCCATTCTTGTCACAAACATGAGTGGAAAGTTTCTTTGCCGCCATGTTTTTTTTTCGTGTGAGAGAATCAATCGGATAGAAGTAGAAGGAGAGACTAGGTTTATAGTTTGTTAGAGCTGCCTCTTTAGAGTGGCCTTGAAGCAAGCGCACATAGCAATACAAACCCTGCAAGCGCAACCTATAATAATTTCTAAGCACGTTCCGTTCACGCAGGGGCCATATATTGTGGATACGGAAATTCTAAAAAAAAGACGCTTTGCGCCACTGACAGTTCAAGATGCGCCTGCAGATTTTGTTCTGTTTCTGTGAGAATGTACCGATAGAGGTCTTTCATTTCTGGGAATATTTGGAGGTGGTATAGGCTGAGCGATTAGGTAGAAAGAAAATATTTTGTTTGAGTTAGCCTCGGAGACGTCATGATGTACTTTCTAGGAAACCTGGCGTGCTTGGAGGGAGAGAAAAAAAAGCACTATTTTGTCGGCACATCACAGAAACTGGAAGCAAGTACCATTGGAGGCGCTACGTGGTGAGGAAGCGGTCTACGGGATCGAATTCCGGTTGCTGAGATCGCGTTTCAATTGAGGTAAAATGCTGCAGATCCGTGTGCTTAGGTTTACTTGCACGTTAAAGAACACGACGTGCGCGAAATGTATTTTGAGCCTCCTCTACGGCGTCCTTCAAAATTAAGTCGTTGCTCAGGGACCTAAAGCCTCAATAATTACATTAAATAGGAAGAAAGGAGATGGTAGAGTGTATACAATAACTGTCGAGATTTTGTGCGCCACAAACCACCTTACGATCATAAGAACCGTCAATATTAAGGGCTCCGGCAAAATTCGTAGCTCTCCACTATACGGCACACAATTGAGTTCATTGCAGTGCATGAAAATCTACAGTCGCCTCCTCTAAGGCCTTTTGCAGAGAGACACTTTGGGTTTAAAAATGGAGACTTTCGCTTTAACCGTTCACAGCCTAATCATTTTTCAAGGAATCCACAATGCTTTAAGACGCGGTTGCAAAGACGTGCAACTTATTCTAAAGCGAAGTTACTTCACTGCAACAAAAACAGCCTAAATATTTTTCAATAACAACATTTATTTATCGAAACAATGTTCCTGAACTGGTAAGGTCTGGCAAGAGTGGAAGCTTGGGCTAGTTGGCAGACCTTACCATGCCCAAGCATGGTAAGGTCTGGGTCACTAAATGGGGGAGGTCTCTTACTCAAGACATTTAACTGGCCGCGATCAGCCCTCGGTTCTTGGTGACGAGTCCTCATTGGTCGTCTAGGCCAAGTGCGAATATAGCGGCTCCCCACGCCTTGCGGACAAGGTTGATGTGCGTGGTCATTCCAGGTTTGCATTCGGCCTCCGGGTAGGGCTGCGTACTCTCAAGTATTAGGGTGTGCTAGTGTGTCGGTAACGGCGGATATCGGGCAGTTGTTTGGATGAAGCGTTGGAATGATTCGATCTAACAAGATACCGTGCTTCACGGGAGAAAAAAAAACAAAAATGTGCCGTGGTCACGGCTGGACGCGATTGATTGATTGATTGATTGATTGATTGACTTGTGGGGTTCGAGTTGTGGGGTTTCAATGATCTGTGGGATTGAGTTGTGTGTAACGTGGTTAAACGAAGCTTGTCAAGAGATAGCAGAAAGCTATCGCGATAAACATACCGTAGCCCGCTGTCCGTACATCTTCCCGTACCACCAGTGCGGGAAATGACGTGACAGATGGTGAGGCCTTGGGGCAAGCGTGCCCGCCGGCTCCGGCCGAGAGGTGGTTCTGGTAGTGCGGGAGAGGAGAACTAACCGGGACTTTGCATGTCTTGGAGGATCTAACTACGGTTGCGCACAGAGAAAACAAGGACAGGAGAGACATGGACTCCCCTGCGCATGTCCGTTGCTATGACGACGAATGCGCAAAGAAGATGAGGAGAAGGCAGTCCACGTTGACTGAACTTCAAGGTCAAACACGTGCACGCATTCGTTTTCCAGGTTTGTACCAGAAGAACTAGAGTCATCGCTCTAAAGAAGCACATTAAGGCTTGAGAACATAGAAATCACCGTGATGGTGCAATAAAACACACAGGAAGAAACAGACAAGGACAGGCACAACTTTTGCGCCTGTCCTCGTCTCTTTCTTCCCGTTGTTGCGTTTGGTTGCGCCCCCACGATGGCTTCTATGTCAAAGCACCGACTCGACCAACAGTCAGCTCTTTCATAGTTCATATCTTGGAAACAGTTTGCGACGTCAGCAGATACAACATAATAGCGTACACCAGACAGAGCATGCAATGTAAGCAACAGTTGCACTCTCCCAATAAAACATAATACAACGATAGCATTGGATTATATGTGCTACGCAGTTTGGGGCACATAAGGGTATAAATATCCTATTATCAGACGGCTTTAGTTAACACTGCTAAAGGAGGGACATTATAACATCGCGTGATATTGACTTTAGGGAAGGTAAAATAGACAATTACCCATCTGAGACAACTACCCATCATACCAAATG
Organism: Rhipicephalus annulatus; assembly: GCA_013436015.1. Classification (NCBI taxonomy): domain Eukaryota; kingdom Metazoa; phylum Arthropoda; class Arachnida; order Ixodida; family Ixodidae; genus Rhipicephalus; species Rhipicephalus annulatus. The sequence continues at coordinate 2,137,236 of WOVY01010764.1, forward strand.
AGAGCTTCTGAGCTGCCGAGAAATTTGTCTTGGTCGAGGGTTGAACCCGGGAACAACGCCTTATCGGATGGTTGCTCTATCAGTTGAGCTAATCAGTAAGCTAGCAATCGACAGCTTTTTCAGCAACTGAGACGCTTTTCTTTATGAGAAATCCGTATGAATTTCCTTGTGGCTTCGTGCCACACACGGGTGGTTGTCTATTTCCCATTCCTTAACCCTTCCGCCACCTTGCGGGTCTTTTGAGAAATGTCTTGAGACAGGGTCCAGCTGCCTCGAAGTGGTCGATGACTTTTCAACTCATCGAATGGAAACTGTAGGGAGCCCTCGCTTCCAGATCCCCCTTCAATAATGCCTATAGTTGGTCGCTGTAGGTATCTGAACAAATAAATAAAAACTTTTGCAATATTGACTTTTGTGGTCATTGAGATGCTTTTCACCCGCTAAAATCAAGGAATAAACTGGGCCGTGAGAAATTGACATAGCTGTCCATCCTTATCGATGAGTGAGTAGTGGTAATACCTGCCACTGGTAGCGCCATTCTAACACTTATAGGCGCCACACCAAAGCAATTTCTCATTCTCGCTGATCAGCCCTCGTATCTTAGGTGCTCATTTCAAAAGAACTACCAAAGACAGTGCCTTCTAAATGATTTCTGCAGACACCCCGGTAGTCTGATGGTCATGATGCTCCGAAGGTCTCCACCACAACATTCGGGTCGTAGTGCCAATCTAACGCTCAAAACGGCCCCACACAAACCATCCCTCATTATCGTTCGTCAACCCTCGCATCTTTTTAGGTGTTCATTACAAAGAAACTGTACCAAAGGACACTGCCTTCTCCTAAATGTACTCAGCCCACGCCCCGGTTGTCTGATGCTCATGATACTACGAAGACCTCCACCACGACATTCGGGTCATAGTGTCAAGTCCCGACCACGATGGCCGCATTTAGATGGAGGCGTAAGACTAGACGCCTATAGATTTAGGCACGTGTTAACAACACCACATGGACAAAATTACCTTAGTCCTCTACTATGGAGTCCCTCGTAATCGTATCATAGGTACGGAATGTATAACTCAAACAATTGTTTTATTAAAAGCCTTTAGCAGTCTGGTGGGGGTCCAACGCCCGTAATCACAAACACTCCTTCACTCAAGGGCTCTCCTCGACTTGAAAAAGTCGTAAGAGCGCTGTCTCTTGGCAGGCCAAGTCACTGCATATCGGCAATATTCTTCAGCGATTCATGAGAAGCGCAGCGTCCATTTCAGTCGAGCAGCGGCGCAGTGCTCAACTCACTCAAGTGAAGGACGGAATTCGACTCGAGGAGCGTTTCTAAATACGGGGATAAGTTTCTTTAAAATCATGAAACCAACCACCGCTAATCGACCCAGCGCTGCCTCCGCAAGCGCCTACGCCTTTGCGTGCGCAACAACGAAAGGAAATTCAGGATCTGTCCCAGCAAGAATCACCAATATTCAAATGCTCTTTGTGCGTTCCCCGTGCTCACAACCAAAACATCGCACGTCAGTTTGGAGCAGCGGGACTGTTCACGCGATCACGCGGCGTTTATCTTGTCGAAAATGAAACGGCGACAAGAGCGGCGAACATGAATGGCTGGATGTTGGCGGTGCACGGCGGCGTCTGCGAGCTCGTCTGTATTACGGAGCTAAAAAGGACCGGCCGCGCGATCGAATGTCTTCGTGTACGGTTCCGTGCTTGTGCGGCCCGCCGGCATCGCGATTCGCGTGGATGCGTGTCTTTTTACCGACACCGCAAGGACGCGCGTACGCTATTACATGAACGCAGGCGTGGCCGCTAGACGTGCGGCAAGCGATCTGTTGCTACGGGCCTTCGTGCGCACGGCTCTACTATAGGACGACGACTCCGTTCGGAGTACTGTAGTGGTCAGACTACGTGCGAGAAACACGGAAAGGGGGGTGTTCCGAGAAAGTTGAAATGGTTAGGTTTGCGGGAATTCGTTGAGACCGTCGTTCTTAAAGTCCTTCTTAATTCACAGCTAGTTGTGTATTCTGTTACTTCTCTTATGTACGTCAGTGTCTATATACAACGAGTGCAGCGCACGCAATGATTATCATGGACTCCCGCGGAGGCTGCTTCCGTGAATGGGCCAATGAAGTTTCCCTTGAAACGTTCAAAATAGCACAGCACCGTTGCAGGGCGTTCTGTCATAATCGCACACACATAAATCCGGTATTGTACAGAGCGTCCATGCAATTCGCTGTGTCAACATTTATCTTCCTTGATCATCTGTATTTTTGCTGTTCCTGTTATGGCGCCATAACTAGCGCAAGGAGAGTGAATGTTTCTTTTTTTATGTTTCCAAAAGCTTTCTATTAGGCATAATATGACCTAACTAGCCTATCTATCACTCTTTGTAATATCATGGAAACCATTGCCGGGTCGTATACATTCATAGACAATATCTCAAAAGCTTATAAAACAGGTACTAAGATAAATATTTTCGCTTTGTAATAAGACAATTGCTCAGAGCCACGCCAACTTCATCAACATGCAAAAATTCGAGATTCTGCGAAATCAAGCAGCTCTATGAACTTTGATGCTGGTGTGCCTGAATAGAATTAGCAACGTACCACAAGTTCGTGGCATCCACTATTCTCTACCAAGAACACGCACTGAGTCAGAAAGAAAAAAATCATGCCATCACTACAGCATTGCACCAACGGGATGATGTCTCTACTTGCTTGTATCGTAAAAAAATTTACTCCGCAACAGTTTTCGTAATGGTCGGCCTCTAATTCCCGAAATGGCGGCCCGCTCAGAAAAACAAAAGCGTTTCAGACACTCGAATACGACAATCGCATTTTTCACGATCGCTGAGCGCTTTCTTTGAAGTCGTCGCTTTCATCACTTGTTCCACGAATTCGCTACACTTACCTAAACATTCTTACGGATCTTCAGTATCGTCGTTCCGTACCGCAGATTCTCAGCTTGGCGACCGTAAGCGGCTTAGCTTTCGTCGTTTTCTTTGAACGATACACTGGAATTTTCCGCAGGAACTGCTTCATTATTTTCCTGTTGTGTAGCTACGAATGTTGTTTTGTGTGAACTGCCCATTTCGTGTTTGCGTCTGCTCGGAAGAAAGCGTTAAAGGAAAGGTAATCATTTGTGTTTTGCGCAGCGGAAGACAAAATGGCTCAGGTCTCTGACGGTCGCTGCGGCTTACGACACGAACTGATAATTGTTTTGTAACAAACGAATCACGAAAACTTTTTTGAAGGTCGAAGTCGGATCCCGAGAAGCAAGTGATTACCGAGAGGTGAAGAGTTCGCACATGGCTGGGCCGCGCCTCTGGTGAGACGGTTCAGTGCTGAATATTTTTTGCTTTGCGGTGGGAAAACTGGGAAGGAATGCGGTAAAACTTTCCAACACTGATTCCACTCCTGTAGCTTCAAAGCTACCTAAAAAGGTCAAAGAAGGATACGTAATTCACCCAGGGAACGTCCCAGGCATTACGGGCATTTCGAAAAACATTGCCAGCGCATTGCGCTTAGCAAAATATTTGTTTTCTGTTCCCGCAGTGATTATTGACTTGGCGCGTCTTTGAAGAAGGCCAAGCGTAAGTTTGCATCCTGTTCCTTGTTTTCCAGAAGTGTTAATCCACCTTCCTCTTCCTGAGGAGCGGCTTCTTTCTCCAGAAGCTTTATGCATCTAAGATGCATTGCCTCCCGGATTGTAGGCTTTACAAACTGCATGCACGTGATGTGGTACTGCACTGCCTCCGAAATACTCGAACTTTCGCCTTTATATAGCTGCCTCCACTGGGTGCCGCGTTCGATTTGCCTACACCGTATACACTCGAAGCGCCAACTCTCGTTAAGAACACACTCCACGGGGGGCTCCTCTTTTTCTTTTTCCCGCCATGCACACCCGTTTTCGCCTCGCGCTGGCGTCAGTCGCAATGACCCTTAGACTCGCATGACTTGGGGTCATTAGGGCACCCCGACCGACGCAGCTGGACGCCGGAATGGCAGGCAAGAAGCGAGGGGAGTCGCCGCCCATTCTTGAGTCTGAAGAGAAAGCAGCTTCCTCCTACTGTGTCGACTGACCACGTTGTCGCGTGATTCGGACTCGTGACGAACGCGTGGCGCACATATTCTTCATTTTTACGGCCCAAAGAAAGGACCATAAATCTTGGAGGCCACGTTTTTAATGGCAGACTGCTGCTAGGGTCGGTCCGGCTTCTAGCGCTCGCGGGCGTGGTGGCGATCTTTGAAGAAGGCAAAGAAAGAACGGCCCTGCCTCTCGTATAGGAACCTACGAGGCGAATGTGCGAGCGCGCGGGTTTCGGGCCGAGAGTTGATTGTGTAGAAAGACCGCGGAGAACGGCTCTTGCTAAGGAAAGAAGTAGACAAGAAACGGGAAAACCTTCTTGGCAGAGACCGAAGGGGTCATGCAATAGGTCATCGTTGACAGTGCCACGTGCCCAGAGTGTGCATGGGGTACGAGTTTTTATGTTGGTGTCCAGGCCGTACGGAAATTTAGGATGTCGATATTACCGCATTTTCTACCCTGTAAAAGGCTCTATAGATGGAGCGAAACTCATGACTGGAACGGACGAACTGAAAAACCATTCTTGAAGGAATGGCGAGGTGGAAAACGTTCTTGAAAACGCAAACCACCCTCCGCGGCGCCCCAGGGGTTATGGTGCCTGACTGGTGACCCGCAGGTCGCGGGATCGAATCCCCACCGTGCCGGCAGCATTTAAGCGAAGGCAAAGTGTATGAGGCCCATGTACTCCGATTAAATAACATCTAGTGTTGTTACGTCTCGAAACCCTGATGAGGTTATCAGCGTCACCCGTACTGGAGGGCTTCGGAAAGTTCCAACATGAGGGCTTGTTTAAGTTGACTGACGTCACACACTATACGGGCCTCTGACATTTCGTTCAGCTCAGTTTAGGGTTCAGAATTATTTTGCCTTTTTTTCTACTCCTTTATAACTTTCCTTCCCCTCTTTCCCTTTCTTAGTCTAGGGTAGCTAGCCTACAGAGGCTCAGATCTGGTTAACCTCCCCGCCTTCCGCCTTATTCTCTCAAAACACAGTGAATATCAAATCAAAGCAGAGCGAATATGGGATTCATACAAGAGGCTCAAAGAGTAGTGGTTGACTTGTTCTAGCGGCTGTTAACTTGTAGTATACCGCAGTATAAAATGAGGGACTATGACTGTATGTGTGTGCCTCCATTTGCTTTCTCTCTTTCAATTTCCTGCATCCCTTCACCCTGGGCAGGGGTATATTGTACCGATCTTGCTAAAACTGTTTATTATCCCTGCCTTTCCTCTCTCTGTACCTCTTTTCTTCTTTGTCCTTGAGAGCGTCACGTGCGCTTCGTGCATGGACATGTGATATTCGTGAATAGCATAGCAACTACTACAGTTTGTATGTACAGCCAAGCCGAGAATCGCTAGATCAATATAGGCACGACAGGGAGATAGGAAAACCATATGATATTGCGGGTCATAGGGTGATGGGTATTGGCAAACACCGTGGCAGAGTCAAGTTACAGTCACAGAATCATGCATTCTTGTTTAGTCTCGTGGCTGGAAGTTTAAAGATATAAAAAAAGGATTGAACTTGCGACTACCTCTCACATGACCACGGCCGTGATAGCATCCCAGTTCCCGCCAAGCACAGCATGGCGAGACCACTGCACGTGAATTAGAAAAAAAAAACACAGAAAACGTGAAGCTTTCGAACATATCGTCAGTTCTTACTAATACGAATGAATTGAGACGTCATCAAGAAGTAATCAATTATGTACGGGGGAAGGTTGCACATTAATTCACAAATTAGTGACGTTAACGGTGACGTAGCGTGGTTGACTATGGGCAATCATAACAGTGCTTCGAACGGCACTTACGTTTACAATCCTCGGAACGCTCCTGATATTTTATGGGTGCATTTGGAAAGAGCTGCTTTTACTTTGCCTGCACTATGACAAAATAAAGGATGCGGAAGCGAAAATAGTAGCAAGTATTTGTTGTGTGTCGAGCTTAACTTTTAAAAAGTTACATCGAAGAACACAGATGTAACTACCAATTAGTGATAAACCAGCACTGCCATTGCAATTGACGTTTCACGAACATTAGGGTCTATTTGAAAAGTTGTTCTGAGACCTGGCGTAGCTCTGCGGTAGAAATACTTGATTGCCACGAATAGTACTGAGGGTTTGGATTCCTGCTCGGACCCTGACATCTATTATTTGCGTTCGTCGGGTAACGCTGGCGATGCAATATTTTTCTTGGCGCTCACGCGTTCAGATTACTCGTGTGTGTCCTCGCTGTTCCTAATTAGATACTAAGTGTCAATCAACTGCGGCACATACCTGCCCGCTGGTATGTGCCACTGTCTGGCGAATAGGGTTTGACGACGTACGTGACGGGATTGTGACGAAAGTGTGCCAACGCGTCACTGGACCATTGAGGAAAACAAAACCAATACAACGAGTCAACCCGGCATGAAAGGAAGAGCGTCTCAATTATTAAAATCTATACTGAACCGAGAAGACATGTTGCCCGCTTTACGATTTGTAATATAATGATGATTGATTGATATGTGGGATTTAACGTCCCAAAGCCACCATATGATTATGAGAGACGCCGTCGTAGTGGAGGGCTCTGGAAATTTCGACCAGCTGGGGTTCTTTAACGTGCATCCAAATCTGAGAAACACGGGCCTACAACTTTTCCGCCTCCATCGGAAATGCAGCCGCGCAGCCGGGATTCGACCCGTGACCTGAGGGTCAGCAGCCGAGTACCTTAGCCAGTAGACCACCGTGGCGGGGCTGTGATTATAATGATCCTCAAAGAATGCTTATATTGAAGCCAAACCGAGAGGCGAGCGAGTTGGCACTGGCTCATTACGGCGTGAATGTAGCGCAAAAAAAAAAAAAAAACGAGGACAAGAAAGGGAACACCAGAAGTGCTTACTCACAACTGAAAGCTTTATTGCTTGAACTGATTATATATACCATCTAAACTTGACGCTCAACTAAACTCCGCGCATGTGCATCGTGGGCAAAGCAAAAGGCAAGAAGCATTCACGCGGTAAAGAATGCTTGGTGCTTCTTATCCCCATTGCCTGTTTATAGGGCATAGATTCTCAAAGACAGGAAAAATGTGAGAAGAACTTTATGGAGCCCCAACCTGCAATGGTTCTTTCGTCATTTGCCTCACGGTCTTGTTCGTGGTTGTTTGAATCACTTATGTCCCATATAGCGCTGTTATTTACCTGCCGTTTCATGCAGACGCCTTAATGATTTCTTAAAGAGTGGCAGCATGGTGACGCTCCGCACTTCGCATTGGGCGATAAAGCAGTTTATCTAGAGCACCAGTTATTTTTAGCATCGACTGCGGGAATCGTTCGCTAACTTGTCCTTTGAGGTGTCGATTATTGAATCAGAATAACCTAATAAGCTAGACAATACACAGGTTGCACAATGAAGTTGCGCTTTCGTTAGTGATATTGAAGAGCGTCTTGACTTCTTCAATTTTCAAGTATCGACTACATTATGAAAGAGAGAAAAATTGGTAAATAATATTGGGCAGTACATTAAAGTATACAAACGCTATGCTATCTACTGTGATTGCTAAACGCCTAGTGGCTTTAAGTACTAAGATGAAGATTATCGCTAGTCTTCTTTTTAAGAGAACCTTAACCGACTCATCAAACGCGAAACTCCACCGTATACGATCGGTGCTCCGCGGCATCAGCGACGAGTGCCGCAATAAACAATCATCACGGGAGCATGCGATGTAACCGTGACATCTCAAATCGCCAAGATTGGTGAAGTTATTAGCATGTGAGCATGACGTCACTGTGATGTCACGGCAGTAACCAGTACGCGATTACGTGACATCCTTGCTTAGTCTCCAAGGCGGTGCAATCAAGAAGCAAAGCAACCACACGTGGCAAACTACACAGAACACAATTACAAAATAAAGCCTAAAATGCAACGTACAGGGGTGTACAAAACATTCGCTTGGTGTCATGGTGTGCAAGGTAAGCGATTCACACGCTGATTCGTAATGAAATGTTGATTCATATTTTCCAGATACACCGATGCAGTTTGATTTCTCTCGACTGCAGGGAAATATATTACCAACTGAACCAGGAACATCGGAAAGATTGATCTAGGGTATGAACTTCAAACGCGACGTCAGAGAAAACATCGAGATTCAATTTCCCGTATCCGCCAACACGTTTTTTCTACGCTCGTTACGACGAGCCTCGTGTTTACCAAGGTGCCTGCTCAAGTACGTGATCGCTGTAACGCGTAGAGAATCACGTACAAAAAAAATTTAAAAAAAAAACGCAGCACTCTATTTCGGGAAGTAGCCTACGCGGAACCACAGCACTTTAAAAATGGTGCGAGGTTTTCCATCAAAATGTGCATCGTTTATGATTGACGAGTTGCTCGATATTCCGTAGAACCCCATGCGAGCTATATTTTGTGTTTGCGATGTTCTGCGGCGATCGCCGCAGAACATCGCTCACACACACGCTCACACACACACGCGCGCGTGCGTGTGTGTGTGCGTGCGTTTGCGCGTGCGTGTGTGCGTGTACGACACCAAGACTGCTCCACGCCCCCACAATTCGAACGTTGCAAGGACGCCAGACAGGCAAATTTTTAATGCTTGCGTGGCCCAGAAATCTCCCCTCCGTTCCACAACAGTGCCATGCATCCGTTGGGGCCACTTAGAGTCCCCGTGGAAAAAGTGTACTGCATCCACTGCTCCCGCAACGTTTACCCACTATTTCGCCACCAAGGAAGCGACGCCACCCCCTATACATTTCGATGCTTTCCACGCATCCAATGCGCGCGTGGGAAAAATCGTGACCCTCACAGCTGTTATATATAGGGTTATTAGTTTTTTTTTTCAATTTTGCAGTACAGCAGTGGCAAGTTCTACAGCTTGTTTCTGTTAAAAATATTTTATCGATAAGTTGAAAGCACGCGGATCAACTTGACCTAGACATGCAGCAGGAAATGCGCCAGTTTAGAGCTGTTTTCGTGTCGGCTAGTTGATGATATCGGTGATACAAAACCAGTAAGACACTGGCCTTGAAACTTCAACGTCAGAGCAAAGAAAAGTTAATGAAAAACGGCTGAGCGCCAATTACATCTAAAGGGAGTTGTGGTAGGACTTTTTTTCTCTACCCTAGTGACGCACAAGCAAGGCCAAAACCTTATAGAACGCGGGTTCCGCTAAAGAATTGGAATGTATCAACCCCATTTCGGCATATAACCGTTGAAACAGAGCACCGCCTTCTACCGATCAGCAGAAAAAAACAAAGTGAAGAAGGGAAAGTCTGTGAGTTGTGCAATGTTATGAATGTGTAGTTATTAAAAGGTAAAAGACTTAGCTGCCACATCAACAGCCAAAAGTGGCAATCGGCATCGGTGGGAACACTAGTAGGTCAAAAATCATCAATTACGTCACTCAATGGGCTCACAACGAGGTCTTGAGGTCACGAAAAGTTTCTCACATTCCGAAATCATCACGTCGTTGCTACCACGCCCCACCACGTGACGTCACATGACTTCGTCATCAGACGGCATCACCGCTTGTTCCGAGGTGCGGCTGACCCCTCAGGCACCACGAAACCACATCATGTGCAGAAAGTTTCTAATGCGCCAGATTTACCATATTTACACGGTTTTTACGCGACCGGGATTTTAGCGCGTGCAACGGGAGGTTCAAATTCAGGTAGCAAAAAGCCTGTACACACGAAAAGTAAACGACTAGTACTCACTCGAAAGATTCTGGAAGCTGACATCCTCAGGTTTCTTGATGTAAGACTGCATTTGACGGCCGATCATGTGCGCTGGAAGCATGAGACTAAGCCCCTCGAACGCTCTCAGGCTGCCCCGCTTTCACTGGTGTGAGAACAGTTCTGCAGGTCTGGTGGACTGACTTGAGAAGGCTGGTTATCCACAGCACGTCCTTGCTTCTGCAGCTGGAAAGCTTCTCAAAGAGACCACACGCCCTCACTGTAACGACCGCCGGGACAAGTGTGAGAAGACAGCCATGGTGGCAGCACTTCCTTACACCAAGCTTCGCACCGTCTGAAGAAGGTAGGGCAGGGTGCTGGCGTCAGATCGTCTTTTCCGCATGCCAGAAGATTCTGAAACTGTGCAAACTAACGTTCTTTGCTAAAAAAAGAGAAGACCGCTGCCTGATCAAGCACAGACACTTAATCGTACCATCTGTCGACAACGTAGCATATGTCGTTCCAATGTCGCGCGGATAGAAATACGCTGGCCGTACGTAAAGATGTCTCAATACATTGTCACGTGGTCATGACGTCAACGAAAGCAGCAGTCGGTAGTTCTAAGATGAAATCATTTATCTGGCTGAACTTGCGGCCGATTAACTGAAAGTCAGATTACACATAGACACTGCATGACAGTAATAGCGGCAAACAGAGTGTCAGCCGTTGGTTAAACAGCCGTAAACGTCGGAGAGCACCGTCTTATATGCAATAAACAATTGTATCGGGCCAGTTGGTAAGGATCCATCTTGCTAGGAAGCGCAGCCACTATTACAAAGAACACACAACACGAGCGCTTAACTTCAACTAAACGTGTATTGCAAACGTCAGAGTTTATAAAGGTGGTGAAAAGAAAAAAAAAGGACAAAAATGGTAGACAACAAAAAGCACACGTACCAGTCCCGTACATTACTATCCGTTATTGTCTATCACTCCATCCAAAAAAAAAAACATAGTTCTTTCCGCGTGAGCGAGATACAGGGTGCACTAACACAATCAAAATCATCGCGTGTCATTTCAGCCGCTTCTACTATCAAACGGGCTAACAAATCTCTGTCCCGATACAGCACGCACGTGTTATCAAAATAAGGCACACAACCGCACTCCTTACAGTAAATCACCAAGTGACCATCGGTACCCTTCTGCACTTTATTGTGGTGCTCTTTTAGCCTTTCATTAATGCATCTCTCAGTTGTTCCCACATAAACAAGACCACATGACAAGGGCACTCTGTAAACAACCGACTGCGCACACTCAACATATTTATTGCGATGCTTAGTTTGGCAACCTTTCTTTTCTTTTGAAACAGGACAAGTTTGGTGACATATTCTGGACACTTTTTCAGGAGCAGACATAACCACTCGGACTCGAAAACAGATTAGAAGGTCAAAGTGCATATATAAAGATATATATATATATATATATATATATATATATAT
>WOVY01010765.1:0-33272 GCA_013436015.1 Rhipicephalus annulatus
GTCACAACCAAAATTGAAAAATCGCACGTCAGTTTGGAGCAGTGGGACTGTTTACGCAATCACGCGGCGTACATCTTTTCTAGGATGAAACGGCGACACGAGCGGCGAACATGAATGGCTGGATGTTGGCGGTTCACGGCGGCGTCTGCGAGCTCGTCTGTATAGCGGGGCTAAAAGGAACCGGCCACGCGATCGAATGTCTTCGTGTACGGTTCCGTGCTTGTGCGGCCCGCCGGCATCGCGATTCGCGTGGATGCGTGTCTTTTTACCGACACCGCAAGGACGCGCGTACGCTATTACATGAACGCAGGCGTGGCCGCTAGACGTGCGGCAAGCGATCTGTTGCTACGGGCCTTCGTGCGCACGGCTCTACTATAGGACGACGACTCCGTTCGGAGTACTGTAGTGGTCAGACTACGTGCGAGAAACACGGAAAGGGGGGTGTTCCGAGAAAGTTGAAATGGTTAGGTTTGCGGGAATTCGTTGAGACCGTCGTTCTTAAAGTCCTTCTTAATTCACAGCTAGTTGTGTATTCTGTTACTTCTCTTATGTACGTCAGTGTCTATATACAACGAGTGCAGCGCACGCAATGATTATCATGGACTCCCGCGGAGGCTGCTTCCGTGAATGGGCCAATGAAGTTTCCCTTGAAACGTTCAAAATAGCACAGCACCGTTGCAGGGCGTTCTGTCATAATCGCACACACATAAATCCGGTATTGTACAGAGCGTCCATGCAATTCGCTGTGTCAACATTTATCTTCCTTGATCATCTGTATTTTTGCTGTTCCTGTTATGGCGCCATAACTAGCGCAAGGAGAGTGAATGTTTCTTTTTTTATGTTTCCAAAAGCTTTCTATTAGGCATAATATGACCTAACTAGCCTATCTATCACTCTTTGTAATATCATGGAAACCATTGCCGGGTCGTATACATTCATAGACAATATCTCAAAAGCTTATAAAACAGGTACTAAGATAAATATTTTCGCTTTGTAATAAGACAATTGCTCAGAGCCACGCCAACTTCATCAACATGCAAAAATTCGAGATTCTGCGAAATCAAGCAGCTCTATGAACTTTGATGCTGGTGTGCCTGAATAGAATTAGCAACGTACCACAAGTTCGTGGCATCCACTATTCTCTACCAAGAACACGCACTGAGTCAGAAAGAAAAAAATCATGCCATCACTACAGCATTGCACCAACGGGATGATGTCTCTACTTGCTTGTATCGTAAAAAAATTTACTCCGCAACAGTTTTCGTAATGGTCGGCCTCTAATTCCCGAAATGGCGGCCCGCTCAGAAAAACAAAAGCGTTTCAGACACTCGAATACGACAATCGCATTTTTCACGATCGCTGAGCGCTTTCTTTGAAGTCGTCGCTTTCATCACTTGTTCCACGAATTCGCTACACTTACCTAAACATTCTTACGAATCTTCAGTATCGTCGTTCCGTACCGCAGATTCTCAGCTTGGCGACCGTAAGCGGCTTAGCTTTCGTCGTTTTCTTTGAACGATACACTGGAATTTTCCGCAGGAACTGCTTCATTATTTTCCTGTTGTGTAGCTACGAATGTTGTTTTGTGTGAACTGCCCATTTCGTGTTTGCGTCTGCTCGGAAGAAAGCGTTAAAGGAAAGGTAATCATTTGTGTTTGCGCAGCGGAAGACAAAATGGCTCAGGTCTCTGACGGTCGCTGCGGCTTACGACACGAACTGATAATTGTTTTGTAACAAACGAATCACGAAAACTTTTTTGAAGGTCGAAGTCGGATCCCGAGAAGCAAGTGATTACCGAGAGGTGAAGAGTTCGCACATGGCTGGGCCGCGCCTCTGGTTGAGACGGTTCAGTGCTGAATATTTTTTGCTTTGCGGTGGGAAAACTGGGAAGGAATGCGGTAAAACTTTCCAACACCGATTCCACTCCTGTAGCTTCAAAGCTACCTAAAAAGGTCAAAGAAGGATACGTAATTCACCCAGGGAACGTCCCAGGCATTACGGGCATTTCGAAAAACATTGCCAGCGCATTGCGCTTAGCAAAATATTTGTTTCTGTTCCCGCAGTGATTATTGACTTGGCGCGTCTTTGAAGAAGGCCAAGCGTAAGTTTGCATCCTGTTCCTTGTTTTCCAGAAGTGTTAATCCACCTTCCTCTTCCTGAGGAGCGGCTTCTTTCTCCAGAAGCTTTATGCATCTAAGATGCATTGCCTCCCGGATTGTAGGCTTTACAAACTGCATGCACGTGATGTGGTACTGCACTGCCTCCGAAATACTCGAACTTTCGCCTTTATATAGCTGCCTCCACTGGGTGCCGCGTTCGATTTGCCTACACCGTATACACTCGAAGCGCCAACTCTCGTTAAGAACACACTCCACGGGGGGCTCCTCTTTTTCTTTTTCCCGCCATGCACACCCGTTTTCGCCTCGCGCTGGCGTCAGTCGCAATGACCCTTAGACTCGCATGACTTGGGGTCATTAGGGCACCCCGACCGACGCAGCTGGACGCCGGAATGGCAGGCAAGAAGCGAGGGGAGTCGCCGCCCATTCTTGAGTCTGAAGAGAAAGCAGCTTCCTCCTACTGTGTCGACTGACCACGTTGTCGCGTGATTCGGACTCGTGACGAACGCGTGGCGCACATATTCTTCATTTTTACGGCCCAAAGAAAGGACCATAAATCTTGGAGGCCACGTTTTTAATGGCAGACTGCTGCTAGGGTCGGTCCGGCTTCTAGCGCTCGCGGGCGTGGTGGCGATCTTTGAAGAAGGCAAAGAAAGAACGGCCTGCCTCTCGTATAGGAACCTACGAGGCGAATGTGCGAGCGCGCGGGTTTCGGGCCGAGAGTTGATTGTGTAGAAAGACCGCGGAGAACGGCTCTTGCTAAGGAAAGAAGTAGACAAGAAACGGGAAAACCTTCTTGGCAGAGACCGAAGGGGTCATGCAATAGGTCATCGTTGACAGTGCCACGTGCCCAGAGTGTGCATGGGGTACGAGTTTTTATGTTGGTGTCCAGGCCGTACGGAAATTTAGGATGTCGATATTACCGCGTTTTCTACCCTGTAAAAGGCTCTATAGATGGAGCGAAACTCATGACTGGAACGGACGAACTGAAAAACCATTCTTGAAGGAATGGCGAGGTGGAAAACGTTCTTGAAAACGCAAACCACCCTCCGCGGCGCCCCAGGGGTTATGGTGCCTGACTGGTGACCCGCAGGTCGCGGGATCGAATCCCCACCGTGCCGGCAGCATTTAAGCGAAGGCAAAGTGTTATGAGGCCCATGTACTCCGATTAAATAACATCTAGTGTTGTTACGTCTCGAAACCCTGATGAGGTTATCAGCGTCACCGTACTGGAGGGCTTCGGAAAGTTCCAACATGAGGGCTTGTTTAAGTTGACTGACGTCACACACTATACGGGCCTCTGACATTTCGTTCAGCTCAGTTTAGGGTTCAGAATTATTTTGCCTTTTTTTCTACTCCTTTATAACTTTCCTTCCCCCTCTTCCCTTTCTTAGTCTAGGGTAGCTAGCCTACAGAGGCTCAGATCTGGTTAACCTCCCCGCCTTCCGCCTTATTCTCTCAAAACACAGTGAATATCAAATCAAAGCAGAGCGAATATGGGATCATACAAGAGGCTCAAAGAGTAGTGGTTGACTTGTTCTAGCGGCTGTTAACTTGTAGTATACCGCAGTATAAAATGAGGGACTATGACTGTATGTGTGTGCCTCCATTTGCTTTCTCTCTTTCAATTTCCTGCATCCCTTCACCCTGGGCAGGGTATATTGTACCGATCTTGCTAAACTGTTTATTATCCCTGCCTTTCCTCTCTCTGTACCTCTTTTCTTCTTTGTCCTTGAGAGCGTCACGTGCGCTTCGTGCATGGACATGTGATATTCGTGAATAGCATAGCAACTACTACAGTTTGTATGTACAGCCAAGCCGAGAATCGCTAGATCAAATATAGGCACGACAGGGAGATAGGAAAACCATATGATATTGCGGGGTCATAGGGTGATGGGTATTGGCAAAACACCGTGGCAGAGTCAAGTTACAGTCACAGAATCATGCATTCTTGTTTAGTCTCGTGGCTGAAGTTTTAAAGATATAAAAAAAGGTTGAACTGCGACTACCCTCACATGACCACGGCCGTGATAGCATCCCAGTTCCGCCAAGCACAGCATGGCGAGACCACTGCACGTGAATTACAAAAAAAAAAACACAGAAACGTGAAGCTTTCGAACAGAATCGTCATTCTTACTGATACGAATGAATCGAGACGTAACCAACAAGTAATCGATTTATGTACAGGGTAAGGTTGCACATTAAGTTCATAAATTATTGCCATTAACGCAGACGTAGCGTGGTTGATTGGGGCAATCATTAACAGTGCTTAGACGGCACTTACGTTTACAATCCTCGGAACGCTCCTGATCTTTCATGGGTGCATTTGGAAAGAGCTGCTTTTACTTTGCCTGCACTATGACAAAATAAAGGATGCGGAAGCGAAAATAGTAGCAAGCATTTGTTGTGTGTGAGCTTACTTTTAAAAAAGTTATATCGAAGAACACAAACGTAACTACCACTTAGTGATAAACCAGCACTGCAATCGCGATCGACGTTTCACGAACATTAGGGTCTATTTGAAACGTTGTTCTGAGACCTCGCGTGGCTCTGCGGTGAAATACTTGATTGCCACAAAGAATACTGAGGGTTTGACGCATTCTGGGACCCTGACATCTATTCTTTGCGTTTGTCGCGTAAAGCTGCTGATGTAATATTTTTCTTGGTGCTCACGCGTTCAGATTACTCTTGTGTGTCCTCGCCGTTCCTGAGTAGATACTAAGTGTCAATCACCTGCGGTTCATACCTGCCCGCGGGTATGTGCCACTGTCTGGCGAATAGTGTTTGAGGACGTACGTGACGGGATTGTGAAGTAAAGTGTGCTAACGTGTCACTGGGTCATTGAGAAAAACAAACCAATATAACGAGTCAACACGGCATGAAAGGAAGAGCGCTTCAATTATTAAAATTTATACTGAACCGAGAAGACATGTGACCCGCTTTACGATTTGTAATATAATGATGACTGATTGATGATTGATATGTGGGGTTTAACGTCCCAAAACCACCATATTATTATGAGAAACGCCGTAGTGGAGGGCTCCGGAAATTTCGACCGCCTGGGGTTCTTCAACGTGCACCTGATTCTGAGCACACAGGCATTCAACATTTCCGCCTCCATCGAAAATGCAGCCGCCGCAGCCGGGATTCGATCCCGCGACCTGAGGGTCAGCAACTGAGTACCTTAGTCACTAGACCACCGCGCGGGGCTGTGATATAATGATGCTCAAAGAATGCTTATAGTGAAGCAAACCGAGAGGCGAGCGAGTTGGCACTGGTTCATTACGGCATTAATGTAGTGCAAAAAAAAGACGAGGACAAGAAAGGGAACACCAGAAGCGCTTACTCAGAACTGAAAGCTTTATTGCTTGAACTGATTATATATACCATATAAACTTGACGCTCAACTAAATTCCGCGCATGTGCATCGTGGGCAAAGCAAAAGGCAAGAAGCATTTACGCGGTAAAGAATGCTTGGTGCTTCTTATCCCCATTGCCTGTTTATAGGGCATCGATTCTCAAAGACAGGAAAAATGTGAGAGGAACTTTACGGAGCCCCAACCTGCAATGGTTCTTTCGCTATTCGCCTTCACGGTCTGTTGGTGTTGTTTGGATCACTTATTGTCCCAATATAGCGCTGTTATTTACCCTCGCCGTTTCATGCAGACGCCTTAATGATTTCTTAAAGAGTGGCGGCATGGTGACGCTGCCGCACTTCGCATTGGCGATAAAGTGGTTTATCTAGAGCACCAGTGATTTTTAGCATCGACTGCGGAAGTCATCGCTAACTTGTCCTTTGAGGTGTGAATTATTGAACTGAACCATTGATTATTGAGCTTGACAGTACACAGGTTGTACAGTTAAGTGGCGTTTTTGTTAGTTATGTTAAAAAGCGTTTTAACTTCATTTTTCAAGTATCGACTAGATTATGTAAGAAAGAAAAAAATGGGTAAATAATATAGGGCAATATATTAAAGTATACAAACACTATCTGTGTACTGTGACTGCAAACCACCTAGTTTATTTAAAGTACTAAGATGAAGATTATCGCTAGTCTTCTTTTTAAGAGAACCTTAACCGACTCATCAAACGCGAAACTTCACCGTATACGCATTGGTGATCCGCGGCATCAGTGACGAGTGCCGCAATAAACGATCATCACGGGAGCATGCGATGTAACCGTGACATCTCAAATCGCCAAAATTGGTGAAGTTAACAGCATGTAAGCATGACGTCACTGTGACGTCCCGGCACGTAACAGTACGCGATTACGTGACATCCTTGCTTAGTCTCCAAGGCGGTGCAATCAAGAAGCAACGCAACACACGCGGCAACTACACAGAACACAATTACAAAAATAAAGCCTAAATGCAACGTACAGGGGTGTACAAAACATTCGCTTGGTGTCATGGTGTGCAGGTAAGCGATTCACACGCTGATTCGTAATGAAATGTTGATTCATATTTTCCAGATACACCGATGCAGTTTGATTTCTCTCGACTGCAGGGAAATATATTACCAACTGAACCAGGAACATCGGAAAGATTGATCTAGGGTATGAACTTCAAACGCGACGTCAGAGAAAACATCGAGATTCAATTTCCCGTATCCGCCAACACGTTTTTTCTACGCTCGTTACGACGAGCCTCGTGTTTACCAAGGTGCCTGCTCAAGTACGTGATCGCTGTAACGCGTAGAGAATCACGTACAAAAAAATTTAAAAAAAAAACGCAGCACTCTATTTCGGGAAGTAGCCTACGCGGAACCACAGCACTTTAAAAATGGTGCGAGGTTTTCCATCAAAATGTGCATCGTTTATGATTGACGAGTTGCTCGATATTCCGTAGAACCCCATGCGAGCTATATTTTGTGTTTGCGATGTTCTGCGGCGATCGCCGCAGAACATCGCTCACACACACGCTCACACACACACGCGCGCGTGCGTGTGTGTGTGCGTGCGTTTGCGCGTGCGTGTGTGCGTGTACGACACCAAGACTGCTCCACGCCCCCACAATTCGAACGTTGCAAGGACGCCAGACAGGCAAATTTTTAATGCTTGCGTGGCCCAGAAATCTCCCCTCCGTTCCACAACAGTGCCATGCATCCGTTGGGGCCACTTAGAGTCCCCGTGGAAAAAAGTGTACTGCATCCACTGCTCCCGCAACGTTTACCCACTATTTCGCCACCAAGGAAGCGACGCCACCCCCTATACATTTCGATGCTTTCCACGCATCCAATGCGCGCGTGGGAAAAATCGTGACCCTCACAGCTGTTATATATAGGGTTATTAGTTTTTTTTTTCAATTTTGCAGTACAGCAGTGGCAAGTTCTACAGCTTGTTTCTGTTAAAAATATTTTATCGATAAGTTGAAAGCACGCGGATCAACTTGACCTAGACATGCAGCAGGAAATGCGCCAGTTTAGAGCTGTTTTCGTGTCGGCTAGTTGATGATATCGGTGATACAAAACCAGTAAGACACTGGCCTTGAAACTTCAACGTCAGAGCAAAGAAAAGTTAATGAAAAACGGCTGAGCGCCAATTACATCTAAAGGGAGTTGTGGTAGGACTTTTTTTCTCTACCCTAGTGACGCACAAGCAAGGCCAAAACCTTATAGAACGCGGGTTCCGCTAAAGAATTGGAATGTATCAACCCCATTTCGGCATATAACCGTTGAAACAGAGCACCGCCTTCTACCGATCAGCAGAAAAAAACAAAGTGAAGAAGGGAAAGTCTGTGAGTTGTGCAATGTTATGAATGTGTAGTTATTAAAAGGTAAAAGACTTAGCTGCCACATCAACAGCCAAAAGTGGCAATCGGCATCGGTGGGAACACTAGTAGGTCAAAAATCATCAATTACGTCACTCAATGGGCTCACAACGAGGTCTTGAGGTCACGAAAAGTTTCTCACATTCCGAAATCATCACGTCGTTGCTACCACGCCCCACCACGTGACGTCACATGACTTCGTCATCAGACGGCATCACCGCTTGTTCCGAGGTGCGGCTGACCCCTCAGGCACCACGAAACCACATCATGTGCAGAAAGTTTCTAATGCGCCAGATTTACCATATTTACACGGTTTTTACGCGACCGGGATTTTAGCGCGTGCAACGGGAGGTTCAAATTCAGGTAGCAAAAAGCCTGTACACACGAAAAGTAAACGACTAGTACTCACTCGAAAGATTCTGGAAGCTGACATCCTCAGGTTTCTTGATGTAAGACTGCATTTGACGGCCGATCATGTGCGCTGGAAGCATGAGACTAAGCCCCTCGAACGCTCTCAGGCTGCCCCGCTTTCACTGGTGTGAGAACAGTTCTGCAGGTCTGGTGGACTGACTTGAGAAGGCTGGTTATCCACAGCACGTCCTTGCTTCTGCAGCTGGAAAGCTTCTCAAAGAGACCACACGCCCTCACTGTAACGACCGCCGGGACAAGTGTGAGAAGACAGCCATGGTGGCAGCACTTCCTTACACCAAGCTTCGCACCGTCTGAAGAAGGTAGGGCAGGGTGCTGGCGTCAGATCGTCTTTTCCGCATGCCAGAAGATTCTGAAACTGTGCAAACTAACGTTCTTTGCTAAAAAAAGAGAAGACCGCTGCCTGATCAAGCACAGACACTTAATCGTACCATCTGTCGACAACGTAGCATATGTCGTTCCAATGTCGCGCGGATAGAAATACGCTGGCCGTACGTAAAGATGTCTCAATACATTGTCACGTGGTCATGACGTCAACGAAAGCAGCAGTCGGTAGTTCTAAGATGAAATCATTTATCTGGCTGAACTTGCGGCCGATTAACTGAAAGTCAGATTACACATAGACACTGCATGACAGTAATAGCGGCAAACAGAGTGTCAGCCGTTGGTTAAACAGCCGTAAACGTCGGAGAGCACCGTCTTATATGCAATAAACAATTGTATCGGGCCAGTTGGTAAGGATCCATCTTGCTAGGAAGCGCAGCCACTATTACAAAGAACACACAACACGAGCGCTTAACTTCAACTAAACGTGTATTGCAAACGTCAGAGTTTATAAAGGTGGTGAAAAGAAAAAAAAAGGACAAAAATGGTAGACAACAAAAAGCACACGTACCAGTCCCGTACATTACTATCCGTTATTGTCTATCACTCCATCCAAAAAAAAAACATAGTTCTTTCCGCGTGAGCGAGATACAGGGTGCACTAACACAATCAAAATCATCGCGTGTCATTTCAGCCGCTTCTACTATCAAACGGGCTAACAAATCTCTGTCCCGATACAGCACGCACGTGTTATCAAAATAAGGCACACAACCGCACTCCTTACAGTAAATCACCAAGTGACCATCGGTACCCTTCTGCACTTTATTGTGGTGCTCTTTTAGCCTTTCATTAATGCATCTCTCAGTTGTTCCCACATAAACAAGACCACATGACAAGGGCACTCTGTAAACAACCGACTGCGCACACTCAACATATTTATTGCGATGCTTAGTTTGGCAACCTTTCTTTTCTTTTGAAACAGGACAAGTTTGGTGACATATTCTGGACACTTTTTCAGGAGCAGACATAACCACTCGGACTCGAAAACAGATTAGAAGGTCAAAGTGCATATATAAAGATATATATATATATATATATATATATATATATATATACGCACGCTTTTGGAGCCACATTATGCACCGTGACAATGTTGGTATGGCGCAGTGGTTAGTGTCTTCGATGCACCGTGACTACCACTGTTTAAAACATTCGACATGCTTCGCCACATAACGGCGGCGCTCTACAACGGCGACGGCTTACGTATCTCTTCAAGAGATGGCTGTACAGCTTTCGCCGCCCGCCGTTTCCCGTGGCATATACACCTAAGCATGCTCTTTCTAATCTTCTGCATTTCAAGAGCAGAAGAGAGAAAAGATAGATATTAACAGGTTAAATGTGACTGCAAACCGTACAACTTATTGACAACCCGTTGAGATGGAATCGGCAGTGCACTTTTGTTTGACCATTCTTTTTGCAACGCAAAAAATAAAATGTATCTGTTTGGCGCGGCATGTTGAGCTAACTTCTGACCTCATCTTTACCTCACTGCGAGGGGTACCTCATCACATCCACCGGTCCACAAGCAGTCCCCAGAACCACTGCTCCGAAGTCTGTTCACGTATAACGCGACTTCGATATACCTCGGCGCTAAGCGAAAAAGCCAACCTTATAGGCTATTATGAATATCAGAGTGCTGCTGCCCGACAAAGCGCGAAGCTTTACGAGGCTGAAAACGGTGTTCCGTTGAGCATGACGCACCGAATCGGTCGATTTCAGCAGGGGCGTAGGAATAAATTCTTTTTCGGAGGGAACACCTTCTTGATCTCAAGGGGGGGGGGGGGGGCGTTGTGCAGGCAAATGGCTACATATGCCATGCCGGGAAAAAATGTCGGAGGGAGGTAGGCATTAAAGCAGTGTGTCACCTCCTAGCTGCGCCACCGGATTAGCGAACGTACTTAGTCACCCCATTGATACGCTAGTGATAGTCCGCTTCGCCGCATTACAGCACTCGCCACGCGTTCTGTATTGCGAAGAAGCCCGCTTCGCAGGGGCCCCAGAGGTCTGCATGCAGATTGCTGGCGCCATCTATGAGTTGGAAACGGCGCTCTCACCTGCGAACAGCTGCTCATCGAGAATGAATGGCGTGATATAGCGCCGTTCGCGCAATGCCACGTGCAGAAAATGGCGTTGATTGCGGTTGAAGTTCTGGTGAAGAGGAGAAAATAAATGAACAGGCGAAGGAAAGCCAGAAACCATTCCTGAAAGAGCTAGCTATATCGACGGACGAGCACGTCTCTGTCTGGAATAGCATCATGTGGCGTTAGGTTACAGATGGTCCCAAAAAAATAGCTGTAAAATAGCCCTCATTGAAAAAATCTCGAGTGTTCAGCCACGTTTGAAGACATGTCTGAGAATGTTTATGATTTGTGAGGTCTCGCATCACTACGCGAACGCATATTACGCGCCTCTGTAAACCACCCGTCGGCAGTCTACAAGGCCAACCTATTTTCTGCATGACTATGCCGATATATATGTGACACGGTATTCAGTGGCAGCATAACAGGGGACTGAGCGAGGATGAATGGCTTTTTTCCGGTTAGAAAAGCGCCAGGATAAAATACTTTATGTGGCCCACCTACGACGTATTGGTGCAACGGTGCATATAATGTACAGAGTTGTGCAAGTTACCAATGTAGTAAATTCCCATGTTAAACTTCTTGAGTAACATAATACGATAAAAGAAAATGTTTTAAAAGGTTGAAGTTCGTACTAGAGACAGGATGCCACTTTCGCGTTCTACTCCTAAAGGTGAAGCTTGACGATTCCCCAAATTTTTAGATATTTCATGGGTGTATAAGGCCCACAGTCAGAATTCTTTTGGGGAGAGAGAGGGACATTTGCTGATGGCTATGAGTGTTTTAGAAAAAGGCCTATTTCCATTTTTCTTTTGTTTTCGATAAAACACCCCCTCCATCAGAATTGAGTGCGGCAGGCCAGCCTCCTAGCCCTCTCCCCACATCCATTTGACATGGGTGTGGTGCATATACACGCCCACATAGAAAACCCCACATGAACATACGTTGAAAACAGTTAACACCCTCTCCGCCTTGGTCCCGTGAAACAATAGCTCGTTAATCCCTTGATTCAAGTTCTAACAGGTAGACATCTGAAATAACGAGGCGTGAAACAGAGCGAATATGTAGGAAGTTTCGTGACGCACTGTGACACTTGCCAGTCGTTCAACACCTAAGCAGAAGCGCCGAAGTGTTTTGTTGAGCAGATGCCTCTGGTTCAGGGGGCTTCCATCTTTGCCTACGTATATATCGTATATATGACACCCAGCGAGGTTTCCATCTCTTGACGAATAACAAGGTGCGCCTTCTAGAATACCATGCAGGCCTCTCCGACACTGGAACGAAAGTAAAATGCTTTATTTTTTTGTCTTCTTGGAAAAAGAACCTTGTATAGTGAAATAAACGTATACATACACCGGGAAAGAGTGTTTACACAGTGCGATCTTCATTAATTGTGTTTCTTAGCACTTCTCAGAACGCTGATTGTGTGCGAGCTTGCGCAAATTGACGAAGCATACTTTCCTATGCTAAAATGAAAGTGCAATTCTTTTTTTTTCTGCCTTCAGGTAGTGTTTAGCTCTCGGGGGAGGTGGGGGCAGAGTTGCAGGAACGATGTCATTAGGCTCTTCTTTCGGTAGATAATTTATTATGTGCGAAGCATCTTAGGACGGGGCTACGAAAAATAACACGTGACTGGACCACTGCGCACATCAGAAAGAAGCACCCTCAAACAAGCTCACTTTGAGATAGCCAATAGTAATGAAGGAAATGTAGAAAGAAATATAGATTGCGCAATCTGATCACTTCAAGCAAAAGCGAAAACTCCCTACACAGCCATGTAATCGCACTTCCGTGCTGATACGCAGCAGCAGTGCCGCTTTTACCGTTGACGGTTGCCGGGCATCCCACGAGAAATAAATCGCGAACAGAAAACGTCTTTCATGACGTCACTGGTGATGTTGCAAAATAGAGGGAAAGGGCGAAAATGGAGAGGAGGAGGGTTGCCACGGAAGCCCTGCTTTTCTACCTCGATTGCAAGCGGAATGCACTCGTGACTTCTTTCAGGTTCACTGACCGCTTGGGCGATGGGGCCACTCACCCGATTTTCCTAATCGTTTTTTTTTTTTCAAATTTTGCTCGCGTTTTCTGAAAAGGCGAAAGTCAAGCAAACTGATTTCTTACTAAGAGAAAACTCGATCGGCTCAAATAAAATTAACTTTTTAATTGCATGCTTCCTTCAAATAAAAAAAAACTGACGTAAACTTAGTGTCAAAGTGTCAATCTATAAATGTAGCTTGAATTTACAACTGATATACGGACATGGTGGGCAAACAATGAACCTAGAATATCCGAACCAATGCGAAAATTATCAACAATTGCGAGTAGGATACGTCGTATTTGACTCAATTGCGTTTGATATGACGGCGTGCGCCGTTTTTTTATTTACTCAACTTGAGTACCAACCATGACTGAAACTCAGAGGCACGGAGAGGCTTGAAGCGATCAGAAGATTTTTTTTTTCATAAACAACGTCACTGGAAGCAATGTTTCGGCAAGTTGACTTGTCCTCGTCAGGGCAATAGCGTTGCCTCGACGAAAAAAAGTTCAGTTGTCAAAGCGTTGGCTCCATCGACATTTTCCATTGATTTTTAGAAGC
Organism: Rhipicephalus annulatus; assembly: GCA_013436015.1. Lineage (NCBI taxonomy): Eukaryota > Metazoa > Arthropoda > Arachnida > Ixodida > Ixodidae > Rhipicephalus > Rhipicephalus annulatus. Next base: position 13,373 of record WOVY01010765.1, read on the forward strand.
ATTTAGTACATCACGCACTTTTAAGTGACACCATTAGAAGTAGACTCACAAACTTTGAATTCACGGCTACAAGAACTTTATGAGTAGGAAGCAGCCAATAATTAATTGACATCATTTGAACTACACGCCTAAAGTAAAAAAAAAAACTTAAACTGTGTAGCCGAGCCAACTCGAGTTGAAAATAAAAGAAACTAAAGCTATGTAGCCAAGCCAACTCGAATTGAAGCGTTTCAATAAACGCAATTTCTAAGCAGAAGCTTGGCTTGCGTCTTCATCAATTAGTGAAGCGACACAGCACTTCTGTCAGTCAGTGCAGGCCTGCAGAACTGGGTTTACTCATATGTACAGATGCGAAATAAATGCTTGCTGAAATAATGAGTCAAAATTATTATGCTCACCCGTTGCCTTTAGGGAACGCTGAAGAACTTTCGTGGAGCTGGATATTCCGGGGTTAGCACGCCACCAAAAACATGTGTCTTTCGCTTAAGCCATCTTCAACGAATACATGGTTGTCTTGATCGACATAGCTCACTGCGGCCGGCTTCCGTTCTCTGCCTGCCACAAAGTTGACACGCCAGCCAGGTGATATAACTGAGCGCGATCCAACTTCTAATATCACTGATCAAGGGGCGAGAAAGGGCGGAGGCAAGCGCTACGAACGCAAGGTAATCACTTCTATCGCTTTGCCTGATTTAATATTCTCAAAATATGAAATACAAAACGAAGTATAAATAAAAGAGAAGTTTTTACAGGGGTGTCGATTTTCTATATTTGTAAAAAAAAAACTTGTGAAGGCCAATCAATAAGAACGTGCAAATCAACCTTACTCCGTTCAAATGGATGTTAGAATGTCCAGCAACCGCTACGAGCGTGCATGTTCCTTCATACCGAGACTAGCGCCAAGTTTCCGGGGCCTTATTCTCTGCCCACGAAACGGACTGCTTTGATGTTCGACAGTTAGGCTAAAATCGCTCTAATCAGAACACTGATCTGACCGCGTTATCACTGAGAACAGTTGACCGTGAGATATGAAAGGTGGTAATGACATACTACAATCAAGTGGAGGGAATCCCTGCAAATCTGTGACACATGCTCCTGGCACCCGACCTGTACCCTTTCCAATGTGCGAAACACTGTCTCTGGCAACGGCAACGAACCAAAGGGGTCGCTTCCAGTAAGATTGCTTGAGGGGGCAGCTTTTTTTTTTGCGGGTGTGAGCGCAGTCACGTTCTATTTTTCATATTTCATGTGCTTTCATCATTCACACGGGAAAATGAGCAAACAATCAGTATGTTGAAGAAAGTAGCACACACACACATGTCGCTTCAACATGCGCAAATCAGCCACATTCAAATTTTGATAAGTCGGCGAGTACTGTATGAGTTACAAATATGATTATGTATAACTAGTTATTACTCAATAACGAAAAAAAAGAATTAGTAGCGGCTACCTCAGTGTAATGAAACAATATGCCCTATAGGTTTGTTTCGCGTAATGCCGTTTTTCTTTTCATTCCTGTATTTCATTGCCAATTAACATTGATTGGAATGTCCGAGTAGAAAATATGGATCCATTACTGCGTGCTTTGCGCATCTGAAGGTTTCTCTCTGTGCAATGCCGCCATCAGTGTAAGCGTTAGAACCCGCTGCTTCTCATCTACACATGATTTTCTTTAGCGGAAGATGGCGTATTTTTTGAAATTTCGCTTACCGTTTTCATATTGGTCTCGAATGTCCCCATACATATACTATGTGCAGTTACGGCGAATAAACAATGAATAGCACCCAATCGACGCTGCGTTCGTGTCTGTTTTCCCGTCCAAACTCTAAGAAGGAGAAATAGTTCTCCGTCTCATCTTTCGTAGTCCTTACATGCCACGCGTCTGACTATTTTAAGAGACGCGCGAACCCTATTGGAAAATCGACATACTGAGGAGTCGTGAAGTCATGCAGCTCAAAAGAGAGTTAGCGTAGCTCTTAAAAAAAAATCCTATACGAGGCGAACCAAGGACTTCTCGAAAAGAGTAACGCACCCTCACTCTTTTTTTTTAGAGTGCACTCGTTCACACTGTTTCAAAACCCCGAGCCTAAGTTGACTTGAACAGGGTACTGACATAATAATTTCGCCTCCTCTCTACAACATACGCCACTGGTTCTTAGCACAACGAAACGGCATTAACTTTTTCAGTGGTGTCGCAAGCAGCGAACAAGTGTTACGTTTCTTCAATGAGAGTTTGAGATAAAGACATATTTTCGTCACAAAGCAGCTCCGTTTCTCAGGTTCTCGCTGACGCCACCCAATCCCACCTTTGATTCGTAATCCACCATGAATGCTTTCCGAACGAGACTACATATCTATTCATGAGAGCCGCGATCGTTTCGGCCCTTGCGGGGCATTTGAGGGGCGTGTTTCTTGTATAGGCGTAAAAGACGACTTCTACGGCGAGTGCAATTGCGGTAAGGCGATCGCATAACGTAAACACCATTCAAGACACGATCGAATGAACGTGCGCTAAATCATAGGCCTGCTCAGAGTGGTATTGCCGTTAGGCAATAACAGGTGGCGGGGAAAGCGTGTAATCGATTGTAAGATCAACAAACATTCGGTAATGGCAGTTGCACCCTATGGGATTGAATCCAAGACGGGGGCGACAGATTAATTGTTTGGCTAATGGCTCTTGAAGTCTGGATGTAGTGATGAGTGCGCTATGGGGGAAATGACCTGAACTCGCTGACCCGACGGGGAAATGTCTTTATGGTGTTTTTTCTTGTATTTGTCAATGTTTTCTGTTACTCACCCAAGCACAGTTATCAGTGACATCTTGACTCATGGTGAATGTAGGTTGTGGATCACAGGATGTGATATGATTTTTGTATTATCGCTAAAGACATTCCAGCAGGGTGATAGTCGTAGAGCAGGCAAAGACAGGCAAATTATGTATTCGTGTTATGTCAAAAATTATATATATATTATTTTTTGCAATGCAAAAACACACCTTGGGTGGCAAAAATTTGATAAAATATGCAATTCAATACACGATTAACAGTGGCTCAAAATGTATTTGATGAAACGGAGCATAAAAAAACGCACGAAAGTGAAGGGCCAGCATAAGCTAATCAGCATACCTAATCAGTCTCAGCACCAACTCACGCAAAAAGAAGCCCATTTATGGCAGTTTCCTGTGCTACAGGACAACAGCTAGGAATGGGAAAAAAAAAGCCATCACAAGCCTAAAACTGGAAGACTAGTCCAAGGTTTTCCAGAGGACACATGAGAGAAGGAACAGGCAAGGCCTCCTGACTCCAACATGGCATAGCCGACAGCAAGCCCGGGTCTTTCGTAAGACAGCTCTGGGTGGCTTCTCAGCACCTGGAAGACCAGCGAAACCTCATGCCAGGGCCAAGAAGGGCAGTCGAATCCACAGTACTCATGGACAAGGGGCCCTCCCAACTCAGGGTGATACCGAGCATGGCTCGCAACACCATTTACAGAATAAATGTTCATTTCTACGTCTGTCTTCATTTGTCAGTAGGCCGATTGAGGTGATTTATGACCAGTGACCAGTGATGATGAACAGTATTCCACAAAGTAAAAAAAAAACAGGAGAGCTTGATGAAAAGTAGGGGAGATATGATTCACATTTTGCCATCTGACATCCAGCAAATGCCTCAACCAGGACAAAATTCAAATATCGGGGCATTTTACAGCTTTCTAGATAGCGGTATGCGCAGAATTTGTCATGAAATCATAAATAACCCCCTGCGAAAAAAATTTTTAAGCAACATGGGGAATAAGTAGCGGGCATCGCTTGGGATTTCGAGCTAATTAGAAGCTAATTTTATCTTGCCAGCTCTTTCATCATAAGCGAGAGGCCAAATGGAGCCCAATAAAAATAATACTTAAGAAAATAGGGTTGGTTATTTTACGCGTATTCATATTTCAGTCAATCAGGAACATTCTTCTGCAAAGAGCGTAGCCGGTAGTCACTTTAATGAAGTACAAATTCACTAATATTTTATGGGGCTACGCATTCAAATAATTGGAGCACGGATATCTTCAGATATATCATAAACTTTGTCTTTTTTTGCGCCGTCATGATTTTAAAACCAGGCCATATAAATCTGTGGTACTAGAATATATGCCGATTGTGTTCCGAAGCACTTGAATTTTTGATCGACTACGACGTCGACGCTTCTATGCACAAGATGTAAACAAATAAATAGATCGCATAGTACGGGTAAGGCTATCCATACAGCAAACAAAAAAACAGAAAAAAAAGTAGTACGGAGAGCTGACAGCTTCGAGGATATCACAGAATAGAGACAATTGTTTTGGTTGCGCTATTTCAGTTAGTGCTAGGTCATTTTTAAGAATGGAACTGTACAAGTTTTATTTTTTCTTGGAGATGTACAGCGCTCCTGATACTTTGGTCTGTGGCTTCTTTACGTAATGACGCCTATTGTCTAGTCTAGGAAGAGGAGGATAACAAAACGGTCCTCCATCAATTTCAAAAATCTTGGGTCCACGGCCAAAAGGAAAGCTAAAAGCCACTGCAGCACGTGCAGTCGTTCACTTTCTGGAGGAATCAGAAATAGCTCAAAAGTACTAAACAAAAAACAAATGTTTTCACTGTTAACCGCGGTATGTTTCAAAACAGTATTTTCGTGTTTCACTGCGATATTTTCAGGAAAACGTTTCTGAAAACATTTCTGAAATCCTTTCAGTATTTAAGCGACAAGATCACCTAAGACATTTTATTGAACTTTCACGTTTTTGTGTGAACACTTAAATTAGCGTGATTACCTGCGTTTTTTCTACAAACTCAGTGTGGTGCGGACACAGTTCTATGCAGTGTGAACCCATTTCTGTGTGGTGTGGACACTCAGTGTTGAAAAACGTGAACTCAGTGTGTAAGTGTTGTGCTATGTACATATGTATAGCCTTGTGTTTGCTACAAAATGTGCGATGTTGACTTTTGTGCAAGAGAAGAGGAGTAGCCGGCGCCACGCATTGGCACCAACCTCTCCCACATACATTTAATTAAAAAGAACGGTCGATTGATGCATTTGCATGTATGAATCCTAGCAAGTGGCTTGAAGGTGAAATTATATTTTATGATTGCCTCGTTATAAATCGTTAGGAGCGTCACTGAATGAAGTCACGGGTGCTCAAAGTTCTAACATAGCTGCTATGACAATCTCCAAATCATGAGATGTGGTTCACCGCTGAGCTTCAACTAATGCCGCAATCTTGCAATCATTTACGTGATGGCGTGGAAAAGTGTAGGAACACCCCTGAAGAAATCGCAAAGGTTGTAGCAATCGCCAATTTCTAATTAGAAAAAAAATCGTTGGGGTTAGAGTTCCCCCGTTAGCCTAGAAGGGTGGGGCCTCGCACCAGTTGGCACTCAATGGTGTCCTTGGGAAAAGACCGAAGACAATGTGGATGAAGCGCCTTCATTTCTTTTTCTTTCACCATTGTCCTGGTCGCTTGTTTCTTCACAGATTTTCTTTGTTGGCCAACAAGTCAACTACATGTAGCAGGTGTGGGGAGAAGGTGGGCGTGACCTAGCTGTTTTGATTAGGGAAGCTCGAGCCGGCGATGATATTTTTATCACCTAATCACTATTGCATCGTTGTTTCAAAAAGCAGCCTGCCAAAACTATGAATTCGCGATGCTTTCGAGCTTCACAGAATTTCTAGGCAAGTGTCGCATCACCTCAATGCACGAAATCGATTGATAGATAGATTGATTGATTGATTGCTTGGTTGATTTATTGATTGATATGTGGGGTTTAACGTCCCAAAACCACCGTATGATTATGAGAGACGCCGTAGTGGAGGGCTCCGGGAGCAATGTACGAAATCGGCGAACATGGTGAGAAAACAAATCTACACTTACCATGACAGCCAAATCAATGATGAACACAGATGCATTATATGGTAGGTTATAAAAAATCAAAGCACATTTCACGATTGGTGGCGTCTTTAGTTAGGTTTAATTGGGACACACACGACGAAAATGCCGCAGTCACAGCAACAAAAATACTTTTCAGCAACGTGAAATGAAACTTAGGCAAAGCTGACTGTACAGCTTAGAAAGAATAGAATGAGTAAATAGTGTCCGAAGCGGGCTGCCTAAAGTTGTGTTGCGCACGGATTGACAGCAACCTAGAATAACCCATCGATGTGGTCGTGCTACATAGCACTAACACTTGCGCAAGGTAAATCGTAGGAGCTTGTATCAGTAATACCATGCTACAGAAGAGATGAAGCCGCATTCGGGCGTACAATAGAGGCCCACCGTGAATTTATAGAAATATGGTGTGCCCCAGTTTTTGAAACAACCTTTTCATTGCAGCTGTTTTCTACTAGAACGATTCAGAAAGAAAACAGACGATAGAAAAGTGGCAATATTGTTTCAGCTTTTATTTTGCAGGTAATTGTAACCACAGAAATTATTAATGTAAAAAATAGCATAAATCATAAGCACGTTACAAAAGACCCATTCAAGTAGACGACGATAAAAAGATCCATACATATAAAACTAAAAGTACGAACACTGCATTGTACCGGTGCATTGACATCTTAGTATAAATGTGAGTGCAGATATAGCCTTGTTTATATACATAGCCAGGAAAATATATATATCGTGTTAAATATTTCCTCCCGTGCCATAGTGCTATCACAAGAAGTATCGGTGTCGACTGTGCATTTTGAACTGCGTAAAAAGATTATGTGCTCTTCCCTACAAGCGCTGTAAGGGTACGTCGTCAGGTTCCATGTAATTTGCGCGCGAGTACCTGCAGAAAAGAAAGATAAAAGGTACAGCGGTTACAACAGATTTGCCGAACAGTCATATCAGTTCTCTAAGCTTCATGTCTAATAATCAGGCTAAAATTTGAAACGACTTAGTGAAGGGAAATGTTGACCACCTGGCATTTTTTAAAGTGCACCTTAATCTAAGCACATGGGCCTCTAGCATTCGGGTTTCATCGAAATGTGTCCTCTGCCGTTGGGATTTAATTCCGCTACTCGCGGGTCAGCAATAGAACTCCATAACCACAAGACCGCCGCAAGGGGCTCAGATTTAAGCAGAGGACAAGAACAGAAACAACCATGCAAGACTCACACACTTTGGAATTCGGCGGCTGCAAGGTGTTCCCGTCCATGCCCCCCCGGATTGCCTTTATGACGTAATCATTCCCGTCAACCAATCGGCGCCGCGATTCATATTCACCCGTTTGCTCATCCACAGTGTAAGGTAACGGTCATCACAGAGCTTGACACCTAAAGTATTCGCACACCGTAAATGAAATGTCACTTTCAGTGTGATGGTGTGACAGTATAGGAAGTGTGTCATTCCGGCAATGTTGGAAGGTAGAATAAAACTACGTGGACAGCATTACACACGCTTTATGCTGTTTAGGGAAGCGTTTTAAAAATTTATGATTGAGTGTCCATTATTTAGCTCTCTAAATGCTGGTTAGACCAAGGACGTTTAAAAAGAATGGATAGAGTGCAAATCATTGCCAGGAGTGAAACCGTGCCTATGGCAAGATGGCGGTGGCAGCCATCTTACAAGGGGCATGAAAATTATAAGTTGTTAAGTATGGAGCGTTTTTCTTGCACGCCGAAGATTAATGTGAAAACTTTTTCGGATAGCATAGTGCTCGAAAAGCGTCTTAGTGTTACTAGTTTTCCTTAGTAAGCCTCTAATTGGAAGCAAAGTGCTTTTAATATTCAGTCACCGTTACTCGTTTCTGTGTGTTATTTCGTCGGGAACAACTCTCTTTTAATATAGAACTAACAAAGCATTTACACTAACATATAAAGGCCACTTGATCTCTAAGTGGGCACTACCAGAAAAGAGCATGTTTTCGACATCTTGGCGGTGGCAAAAGCTGGCTTCACTTCTGCTGGCAAGGCATTTCGGGAACTTCCACTCCGGCAATTTTTCTTGAGTACTCGTTGGGTTGGACGCGCTTTCATTGCTCACATTAAATATTCAATCGGCGTTAGGCACTTCCATGAGCATTGAGCGCTTCAAAATCACCGTAAGGGATTCCTTGTGTTCAGACTCCATAGACATTGTAGAGTGCGTTACCAGAAGTGGCGATCTCCATGTTAGGCTTACATACGCAGTATTTTGAATGACATGTCAACGTCAGTCCTTGTACCACACGATGTCGCCCTGAGAGCTTGATTTAGTAAGCACTTACGCGTGGTATTACGCCCGTCTCGGTCAGCAGATGTCGATGAAACGGTATGGCCGGCACGGTGTGTAGCAGCAGGTGTTGGCGAAATCCCGCACCAAATTGGGAGCTGAAATCAAGCGGTCATCTGGTCTGTTAATCACTGAATACACGACGCGCATTCAATTATTCATTTATGTGACCTGCGAAAACTGATATACGAGTATGAGGGGATGTCGCTCCACTTACGCAGCTTGATAGCGTGCTTCTCCATGGAGCGCCTCGTGCTCCTCACGACACCATCAATCATCTCATCAGAATCTGCAAGAAATTAACATCATAAAATTGCGATTAACATGTGCTTAGCAATTTTCCTTTGAGATAACTACTGTAGCGTCAAATTTGGTAAACCCCACAGCCACTCACGTCAAGTCCTTACAATCAGGAAACATACCATGCTAGAATGGCGTTTTGACATCACACCGTAAACAATGAGTCAAGGAGATTGTATAATATTTAGCATGGGGGTACTTGTCACTATGGCAAAGCACGTTCATTTTTAGAACTACATGGCTACAAGGTGACGTGTGCACTATACTTTTGGCGTCTCCAAGACATTTTTGCCCTATAGAGTTACACCCCTACATTAGGTGAAGTAGGTTTCTTGGCATCGCTGTAGGCATTTATTATATATCATGCATGAAAATGACTGAAAATGTGAGCTTGTAATCGGAAATACCGGCCGAAGATTTTAGGAAAATGTCGCAAGATGTCACAGGCAGTGGCAGTGCGTTCTGACAAACTCAAGCAGGAAAACTTGTGCTCAACGTTGTTCTGGCATCGATTTCTGGTAAAGTTTCGTAAGGCCAGCGTCGAGGATGATTTAAAACTACTCCTCTCTCCACTGGATGTGAAAGAAAGCTTCCAAGGTACAATGATTATTCCGAAAAAGTTTGACGACAGGCAGTACTTTCACGCTTGAACTATTAACAATTGTTTAAGGTAAATGTCCCAATACCACCATATGATTATGAGAGATGCCGTAGAGGAGGCCTCAGGAAATTTAGTCTACCTGGGGTTCTTTAACGTGTGCGTAAATCTAAGCACGAAGGCTTCAAGCATTTTCGTATCCACCGAAAGTGCCTTTGCCACAGCCGGGATTTGATCTCGCGACATGCGGGTCAGCAGCCGAGTACCTTAGCCACTAGACCACCATGGCGGGTTCAAGCGTGAACCTTCAGGTTGTTTTTTTTCTTACCCTGCTCTTTTTACCATAGTATTGAACTGCTACTCACTAATAAACAGCCGATGCGATTCCTCTGTCCCTGTGTTCTTCTTGTTTGTTTGTATTTTAACCACCATTTTGGAAGCCAGGCAAAATAAACTATTGTAAAATACAAATAGCAATATAATATTTAGGTTTCTGCGTGCCAAAACCCCGATATCATTTCGAGGCGCACCGCAATGGAGGGGCGTGCACTGGCAGTTTTGTACATCTAGTGCTTTTTAGCGCGCGCTGACATCACACATTACACGGGTCTCCAGCATATTTCATCCATCTAAATGCTGCGATCGTGACTGACTTCAAAACGGTAACCTTCAACTTAGCATATGACCACTATGACCACCATGCTGTTTGAAAAATAGTACTTATGCCTCTCTCCCAGCGCAGGGTAGCAAACCCGACGTTCGCCTGGTTAACGTCTCAGCTTCTCCGTGCTTCTCTCTTTCTAAAAACCAAGTGTGTTCTCTTCGGTGCATGAATTCACACATTACAGAGGTATTCCAGGAAAGCGGAGACTTGGATTAACTAGAAATCTAGCTAACGTTTCAACAAGAACAGTTGTGGCCTTCTGAAGCCCTGACGGAGGCAAAGCCTTCCGTGGAAAAGCTGGCCGCAGTGACATTCTGTTAGTGAACGTTTCTGAATGTTGGCAATTTATACAAGATACTTGTATAGAATCGGTGCCATAGAGCTTTCTACAATATTTGAGAGAATTGTGGGGTGGTGGTCATTGAGCTGCCATGGGGATTACGGAAATCCAGACTCAAGAAAGGAGCCGACAGACGGAAACAACGTAGTGGGACAATCAGGTTGAACAGTGGAAGTGCCTCAGACAGGCTGGCCGACGTTTCGATAGGAGGACCTATCTTTGTTAAATATCTTCCTGTCGAAACGTCGGCCAACCTGTCTGAGGCACTTCCACTGTTCACCCTAGTTATTCCACTACGGAGATTACGGGTAATACATGAATTTGGTAAGTATTCATGCATTGTACGTACTTGTCACTTTGTTTATTATTAGGTTTCTGCTTTGGTTTCCGATTTTAAAAAAGAGTTTATTATGAACCTCGTGAGTGGACTTGAACTGGTCAGCCTTAGGTGGTCAAGGTTGTGCAGTGGGATCACTGAATTTAGTGTAATTTTGCCCTGCACCAAAGCCACTGCAGACCACGTGGAGTCGACAAAATAGTGCTTGGCGAATTCATGTACTACACATACCTCCCATGTTCGCTGAAGCGCCATGCTTTGCAGCTCCCATAGACGCTAAAACACCCAATTTTCTTTTAGGGTACTATTCAGACACTCTATGGTTGTTACAAGCTATTCTTACCTCGAAGGCTCCTCCTGCGACGTCTAGCGGCTGTGAGTGGCGTCTGGCAGACGTTGTTTATGACTTCGACCAGCATCGTTGCAGAGCAGATTCGCACCGGCTTGTGGAGATCAATCCATTCGGCGTAGATTGGACCCACGGCCACGACGAAGACGGCAATGGCGAAGACCAGTCGCATCTATATGGTGGAAATGAGTGCTTTATATTCCCAGGAGGGCTTATATATGACTCTGAAAATCTTGCCTTTAGTTCAAGTTTCAGCAAGAGTTCGATCGTTTCGAGGTTCCGTAAACAGCAAACTGGCACTCCTTAGCTAAACAATCTAGAATGTACTGTTATAATTTGCAGAGCTGGGGTGTGCAGGAACTTCCAGACGCCGATAAGACGTCTAGCGTAGAGGTAACACCAATTGGTTATAATTAAACGCTGAACTTCAGTAGTTATTATGGTCAAAATGCACACTTGCGCAAAGACACTATTTTTTCGGCCCAGGAGCCCCAAACGTTTCAGTTCGCTGGAATTCAAATCGTGTTTGTTTATACAAAGACGCATTTGCTAAAATTTGGGTAGTCATTGTTTTTCGTGAAATTGCACAAAAATCAGACCTGTTTAGCCAATGAAGCAAGTGTGATACAGAACTTGGGACCATAGCCGATCGCACCATACTACTAAATCCATATTGCCTGTCCAGAAAGGAGCTTTTTAATTTAGAGTATGCTTCTTTCACGTTTCGCTTTGTAGCAGCACGAGTTTACACCCACATTCTGCGTCTCACTAGATGTATAGTCTCTTCTGGCTTGCCACACACGTTTTGCGTATCATGCACGATCTTATTTGGTGTTTGCCTCACTTGCGTCTACTTATTCATATTTGGTGGACAAGTACTGAGTGTTGGGGGTTCGTATAATTTGTATAACATAAAACGTTGGTTTTGATCACCCGTATGTTGTAATCATCCTATAGTGGTCTGGTGGTGAGTACAGCGAGGTTTGCCTGATTTCGGTGCATGGAATTTTCTGTCTTTCATTAAATCTCTCTCTCTCTCTCTCTCTCTCTCTCTCTGCAATATACTATATTTCTCGATTACAAACAGAATACCCTATAGGCATGTACAGCTGTGGTGCAAAAATGTCGTGCAGCTTTGTTACGATAATTCAACGCGTATATCTACGCGCAAGATTTGTATCACGCAACTGTTAAGAGCACACGCACAAAATATTTTCAGGTTGTTAGCTGCAAGGTCATTAAGACATACCTTGATGCTCGTCTGCGACACCGCTGTTGATGTCTGAGGAGTTTAACCAAAAATGGCTCCCGAAGTGTCGTGTTATCGGGAACCTGGGAAGTGGATTCGCTGGAGAAGTGTCACAGTCGTGCTCTGGTGAGAAGATGCACGGCGATTGTCGGCAGGTTGCAAGGGAGCCCCTGATTATATATGGAGGCTTCCTACCAGCCGCTTCTGTCGTTTTACTTCCGTCGGGCGCTGGTAGACGGTGCGGGCGGCTCAGCGGGATAGTGCCACCGGCCTGGAGGTCACCGGCGGTCAAGACCACGAGATGCAGGCTTCGAACCCCCCCACGTCTGGCTGCCGGGCGACGACCGCTACTGTTGCACTCGAGGCAGCTGCAACGCGACAAAAACGTGCACACACTCATTCACCTTCGAACACTCACAGCGGGTTTTGATCTGCGAATGTCCACACTAATATGACCAGACATGGTTGCGATTTCTTCCAGCTAGGTTGCCCCCAGCAAAGGAGTGCGCTTTTTCAGTCTCGCGCATCGCAGCCTGCAAGAACACAACAATGCAATGTTTCTTCTTCACTTCTTTGGGAAGTACTCATTATTCACAAGCCTTTCTACACCTGATGGGAGGACCTTAAAGAGATTCCAAATGTGAGGGTTCAGACTGACAAAAGGTGACCATGAGGTCTGTTTGCTTCATCACGCAGTTGTCTCACTGATATTTCGGAATAGCAGTGTGAAAACCATTCTATCTATCTATCTATCTATCTATCTATCTATCTATCTATCTATCTATCTATCTATCTATCTATCTATCTATCTATCTATCTATCTATCTATCTATCTATCTATCTATCTATCTATCTATCTATCTATCTATCTATCTATCTATCTATCTATCTATCTATCTATCTATCTATCTATCTATCAACCAATCAACCACACTTTCAGTGCGGTCCGACCTCTTTAACAAGTTCAACGCCTCATGAATGTCATCGCAGTGAACTGAATTTGTGACTAGCGGTAACGCCTCACCTCCAGCTGACTCGCTGTCACGTTTTTTGTTGCTCTTGTTAAAAAGTTTTGCACGCATATTATCAGTTTTCGGCAGACACGTTAACTGTAAATATCTTTTCCGAGAGAAAGTGTAAAGAAATTAGCAATAATTCAAGAGAATTATAATGTATGTATTGCTCGTCAAACGTGCGACAGCTTTGTGTTAACTAATTGTTAGCAATATTTATACTTGTAGTCGGAAGCCTCCACAAATAACAACTACTTCACTCAAAGACGTTTTATTCGGCCCTTAGAAGGTTCTAAAAGCTTGGGAAAAATCACCTGACGATCCCTTGATTTTAAAAGGACATTGAAGCGAAATTTTTGTTTAGTTGAGGCATGCATAAAAGCGTGAGTATACCAGAAATTTAAAGGTTTTTTATTTTGTGCAGAGCACGCCGTGGAGTACGACACCAATGGCACATGGGACGTATGGGAGCCGCTGCTGTCTAGCCTAGCACTAGTGGATCAGCTGTGACTGATGCACAAAGCTTAACGGATGGCTCATGCCAGTGGGGGCCCTGCAATAGGGGCACCAACCTGCCGGACAGCCTACGCTCTTCACCCTGCATATTTCCTGCAGGGCATGGGTGTCCTAGCCTGTCTGGTTTGCGTATAAAATAAAGTTTTGTGCTACTACTAGTACTGGGCCAGTCGGCAGAATATTTTTTTCTGCGTGTTTAATCTCTGACTACCTTAGAACACCACGTAACCCATTTTTACCATAGTCTATACCGTGCTTCATTGATTACACCATCTTTACTCATTAAAATTCATCTGGATCGCATCAGGCTCTGTAAACGTCTTTTACGTCGTAGTGACACGAGGCAGGAATGCCAAAGTGGTGTCGATACAGTGCTTCATTGATTAGACTATCTTTACTGATAAAAATTCATCTAGATCGCATCAGGCTCTGTAAACGACGTGTCACTACGACGTCTTTTACGTCGTAGTGACACGAGGCAGGAATGCCAAAGTGGTGTCGTCACCGGTATTTTCTCTTTGTGTGTTTTCTTATTTAACAATCGTTTTCATAAATCTTAAGTACTGCCTTTCGAATATTTCAGGTTAGCGATACTAAATTTTTTGAGTACATCTTTAACATGTTAAGATAACACCTGAAGACAGTGCGGCGATCCTGGCGGTGTAGCCAATGCTTCATCAACTCAGTTTGAAACTCTCCATCGCAGCTACCTACTCAAACCTTTTAACACCACCATCCGAAACTTACAGGCTGCAGGATTCTGCCAACCTCCACCACAGTATCTGGGCATGTCCCGCAGTAACACTAACAAACACAGCACCAACTCTGCATCAAGATAATCGCGTTTGAACAATACTGGTCTAGACTGTTCAGTACGTGCCCGGAGGACCAACTCTGAGCAGCACGACCGGCCCAAGACACAACCAATGCTCAAAGTATGGACGCCGCCTCAAAAAAGGGGCTCCTGTAGAGGTAATGTCCCAGCTCCCACGTCTATTGACTCCAGCAAAAACTAAAATAAAGTTTCAAATTCCTCTTTCTCTCCGCTATCAACTTTACAAGACTGAAATATTTGAACTGGCACTGAAGGTGTTCTTTTTTGTTTTAAGGGATATTGTAAAGAATTCCGAACTTGATTGACTCAGTAAGAGGGGCATGCTTTTAATAGTCCTGCAGGATGAGTCCGGTAACTACGAATTGATTTTGAGTAAGTGTAGACCACACGTTGCTATGCGCGGAAAACTACAAAGCAATGAGATTGCAAAGGAAAGTAGAACAATTAAATGAGACCTTTTCCTAAAACGATCCTATTGGCGCGGCTTCTTCGAAAAACAGAGCTCGCCTTCTTTGCGGCTTCTTTCATAGTGATACAGTTTTATGATATTAGAATTCGCGTAAAATAAAAAAAACAGAAAAAGAACAGTGTCAATTACGAGTACTATAGCACTAAGGTCGCATGGCACATTTCCCCATGACAAGTGCCAAACCGCACTTCAATTTCGAACGTAAGTTTTCTTACCTGACTATCCCAAGCTTACTAACACACTTCAGACTGTAAGGCGGTTGGGATAGTTGGTCTTCCATTTTAACAGTTTTCCCTAGTGCCTATCCTTATATAGTTCGTCGTGGTGTGCGTCTTTATATGCGCTGATTTTACTTTGGTAAAATGTCCACAGTGCTGTTAAGAGCACATAAGCAGACAAGATAAAAAAAGACAGAATTACAAAAACGAGAGCTCACTTCAAACTAAAGAACATTGACAGAAACTGGCCAGGTTTGGTGTAGAATAAAACATGGGCAGTTTTTGCGAGTAAACTTTAGTTCGAAGTGAGGGCTCGTTTGTGCAATTCTGTCTTTTGAATCTTGCCTACTTACGCGCTCTTAATACCATGGTGGATCAGTACAACCTCGCCCCAAATTTGTGTGCTTTTTTTTTAAATTTACAATTACCAACAGAAATACCGACGTCGTAGGTTCATCGCTATCGGCTTGTTGGCGGTGTGGCACTGCCGAACTTTGTCTTCATGGCGTAATCGATCCAAGATTCAGCAGTGTGAGCTGTTGGATAAGTTTGGTAACAGAAAACCCTCGAGAAGAATTCGCTTATCCTTCAGATAATGCTTTGGGAAGTATTTATTAAGTTAGCACCCGGCAGGTTAACGCTGCACATAGCACGCATGAATTCAGGACAACAGGGAAGATTAGACTGAGCCCCACAACAACAATGTCGTCTTTTTTATATATTCGGGTCATTTCGGCATTCATGACATAGGTACCATTCCACACGCGTGACCACTTTTTATTCCTACTTCAGGGAGTACTGCGGCAGCCACCTTCTGAAAATAGTCGCATATCATACTTTAAATACATGATTTGACAAAGACAAGTGAAGAAATAGCACTGACGTTCCAAAGGTGGTCTATTCAGAAGACCACTTTCAGCAATACCTTCACTTTCGCGACGTCTCAAGAGGTAGCGCTTAGGCATACAGACATCCACGGACCACCACGGTGTGACACTTTTCCAGCCTTACTGACACTGTACCAGCCACGCTGTCTCTCGTAGACTCCGCTTCCATGCAGCGTTGGTCTTGTAAATCTTGTGAAGGCGAAAGTATCGCGAAAGTGAATGCCTAGGACTGTTTACTCTGTATCCAGGAGATAGACGCCAAGGAGTACACACAAGACACAATCGATACTTACCTTCACGAATGTTGGTTCCAGCAAAATCGAACTTGGTTGTAAACAGGCGCAGTCGACTTTTCCAAGCCTTCCCCTCCAATGTCTGTCTTGCAAGCCCCAGCAGGAGTTAATGCCGAAATGCCACTGGTACCAGGACCTCTCCTGCTGGAACCCCCAAAGCCTCTAGCACAGCGCGCGCGCTGCCTGGCTCTTAACAGCGCGAGTTTCGCAGCGCACCTTCGTTGTTCTTAACCACCCAAAACATGCTTTGCACCCGACACCCACTTGCCTTCGCGTTTCCCTCCCCTCCGCCAGCACGTGTTTGACACTGGACACTGCGGCGAGCGAAGGAAAAACTTCGTGCTCTGTTGAAATTTTCCCACTGTACGAGTAGAAAACGAGCATTGCGTCGATGCATTCCGCGCAGCTTGGCTGCGGAGTATTCTTTTACAAAACACCATGCGTGCCCCGGATGCCGGCCATAGCGATCAAGGCGGCATATCCGTGCATTCATGCTGATTTACCTCTGCCTTGAGGGAAAAAAAACATCATTTCTTTGTTTGCCTACTGACACTTAATGCGGGAAATTGCTCACGTTCGTGCCCACAAAAGGAGAGCTCGCTGGCACACATCTACTGCATACCACAGGCATTCGAAGACGTGCCTGACAGACAGCATTCCATCCGTCTTTGCTTGCCGCATTCGGCCACGCCGTCTCAGCTTTGCAGTGTAGTGGGAAAACATGTGTAACTGGACACCAACCACGTAGTTTTGCGTTTGAAGTAATAGTAGACGCGCGACTGCCGCAGAGCGTGAGGATTTGGCCTGACTCACGCCGTTCTGGTAGCTGCTGTCTGGTGTCGTTTCGGAACCGAAAATTCCTCGAGGATCCATTGCGAGCACAAGGCCGGCATGTGGAACGCGGGGTTTTCCTCGTGCCGTATACGTGACGAAACTAAGCACACACAGACGTGCGTGTGGCTCACGCGCGACAATCACGGGTTCGCATTTGCCCGCTCACGGTCTGAAGAAAGTGTGTGGGTCCAAGCACGACGGTTCTTGTTCCGAGTAATACGTCGTGTTTCCTTTGCACAATCGCGTTGCCTGTAGAAAGGAGTGAATTTCCCTCCCAGAAATTGCCTTTTTACGGGTATAGCACTTGTTTCCCTCCCACAAACTAGTCCCCTAGTTCAATCGAAACTTTACAAGTGTACCTGGAATTGCTTCGCTCAGCAAGTAAAGTGGGCTTCGTCTTCGTCTTCGTTGTTGTAAACAAAGCTGACACCCTTTGCGACATCTCGTTCCTCTATATGTGAAACTTTCATCAGTTGCAGGTGTGTTTTCCTGGTCGAAAACATTAGGAACGCCGCTTTCCCATCAAAAATGCAGATAAACTAAATGGGGCGCATACTATCTGGGCTTTGGGGAGTAAGTGCTTCGCAGCATTGAAGGCAATGATGTACTGCCATCAGCAAAAGTGTGCGGGATGTGCAGCGCGTCGCGGAGCGGCCTACTGTGTCCAGCGTATTCGTCGAGGCTTTCGCACGCGGCCTCGGTGCTAAGCAGCGGCGCATTCAGACAACGCACCAGCGCTGGATCTGATCTCGGAAACTGTGACCGATTACCTCAACACTATGGTGCATGTCACGGTAGACGGCGCCGCATTGCAGCTTTTCCGCCACTCGCTGCACATCCCACAAGTTTTCGCTGTTGACAGTGCAGGTCAGATGACACTTAACATTTTGGATAACGACCAGCAACGAGCGGTGTTAAATTGTGAGGGTGCTCAAAATGACCGACTGGTTCGAAAACTGCTGTGGAGCAGGGATCTCGAAGACCTGGCCCCGCGGGCTGCATGCGGTCCGCAAATCTTTTGCGTGTGATCCGTGGCCAGCACGGGGCTGTCTTCGTCCCCTATTTCTTTTCTTTTTTGTTTCCAATAAGTATGTTCATCAGCTGCGCAAATCGCGTAGTATAGAGCATTGTTTTTGAGAAGGAATACGTTAAATCAGCACATACGAAACATGATTGTGGAGAACTGAACATTCCAGGATCGGCGTCCACTTGAGTAATTCTGTCTATCGGTTGTTATGGAATGAGAAACTGAACATTCCAGGATCGGCGTCGACTTGAGTAATTCTGTCTATCGGTTATTATGGAATGAGACTGAACATTCCAGGATCGGCGTCGACTTGAGTAATTCTGTCTATCGGTGTCGGTGTTTTCGGGATCCTGAGTCCCGAAACCTTCCTGAAATCAGTCGTATATGCGACATAACGAGAAAAAAAAACTCTCCATCAAATAGCAACACATCTGTAACATTAATCATGCACCCCCTCCCTCTCCATCGCTTCCCTCGGCCCTGGCTTTGCCGTCCTTCATTTAGTGTCTGCGGTCCACCGGCTTATGCGACTTTGAGACACCTTCTCTACAGTATCTTATCGGAGTTCCAAGAAATCTTCTGAAAGAGCGGCTGTTTGTTTAGTATGCCATTACCTTAAGGAACTTTCATGTTTCACGGAAGTGTCAAATGCCAAAAAAGGATAACAAGCATTTCCATGCAGAGTTGGGTGCTATGTATTATTTCTTGGATTTAAAGAATTACTCTCGAAACAGTGTAAGTACCTCTGAATGAGCTCCCGGCTGAACAGCATGCAAAGAATGTCGAGAACACAACTGCTAGTCGATGTGTTAATCTATTGAATGATTAATGGGTGGTCTTACAGAGAAGCTTTTATGTGAGCATTCAGTTTTATGTAAATATTTATGTGAACATTCACTGAACAGATCGTGTAATGTTGGATCTCTTCAAGAGTGCTATCGGGTAGCGTTTAGAAAAAGATAGTCTTATAAAGGTTCCCGAAATTTTCGTAAGCTCTTTTAAAAGACGGTAGCCGTTAACATTACTGGTGAAATTCAGCGTATTTGCCCCGCCGCGGTGGTCTACTGGCTAAGGTACTCGGCTGCTTACCCGCAGGTCGCTGGATTGAATCCGGCTGCGGCGGCTGCATTTCCGATGGAGGCGGGAATGTTGTAGGCCCGTGTGCTCCGATTTGGATGCATGTCAAAGAACCCCAGGTGGACCAAATTTCCGGAACCTTCCTCTACGGCGTCTCTCATAACCATACGGTGATTTTGAAACGTTAAACCCGACATATCAATCACGTTCAGCGTAGTTTGCTGCTATCAGCGGCGTTAAACCTTGCCAGACGTTCAGTCAAGTTGTATTCATCCATTCCATCCTGTGCAGGGGGAGGGGGTGGATAGTTAGTGTAAAATGCGAATAAATAGGACATGTTATGAGTCTTGCGGAAAAGTTAACCATTGCAGCGTGAAGTCTTGTGGAGAAGTTAACCATTACAGCGTGAAGTTTCAAATTTTCTGCCATAAAAATAAAGAAAACAAAAATGGCAGAAAAGACACCTAAAGGCGTCTGGAATCGTGTTCAGAAGTGTTGTCGATAGCTGAATTTCGAAAGAACTACTAAAGAAGCAGCATAAAAAAACAACGTTTGAGGTCAACATTAGGAACGAGGTCAAGCGCACTAGCAGCGCTCTTTGCAAGCGCTATAAGATGGCTTATCTAAATTATTGCATAATAAACACACTACGAGACTCGTGAAGCGGG